>JAOTRH010464331.1:0-27964 GCA_034768845.1 Heliamphora exappendiculata
CCCGACCCCCACACCGCCGCCGCTGCCGACCCCCACCACCGCCTGTTCTCTGCTCCATCTCCGCCGCCAACCTCTCGGTACCACTCGTCGTTCACAGCCCCACTCCCTCACTCCCCCACTCTTCGCCGCCTCCAGCTACCGATTCAAGAATTAGGGTTTCAGGAGCGGCACAAATGGGACGGAAGCTTCGACGGCTTCGACCAAATTCGCACCGAATTGAACTGCCATCGATGTTCTAAGCTCATGGTCGTCCTCTTCTCCACCCGGCCGTTGTCGATCACCGGCGGCAAGACAGGCGTCTACCAAGCTCTCAGTCTCTGCCCTAACTGCCGGACCGCCTTTTATTTCCTACCGTTCAAGCTGGTGCCATTGCAGGGGAGTTTCGTTGAGGTTGGGAGAGTCAAATGGAGGGATGACGAGGGGAGCTTCGCGAAGGATGACGAGGAGAGTGGGAGGCTAGGGGGAGGATTTGGGAGAAGTTGAGGTCGTACGGCGGAGATGGAGTAGAGAACAGGCGGTGGCGGCGGTGTGGGGTCGGCGATGAGGGAGGCGGGCGGCGGCGGTGAGGGTTTGGGACGGTGGTTTTGAGGTTGTTATGGTAGTTTGGGGGTGGTTTGGGAGGTGAGGGTGGGTTTGGGGTATGGTGATTTTGAGGGGTAGTTTTGGAGTTGGGGGTAATTTTGGGTGGTAACGGTGATTTGGAGTTTCTTTGATGTTAAAATTAAATTTAAAAGAAAATTTATATAATTTTTAAAATTATAAAAAAAAATTCTATTTTTGTCCAAAATTTTAGAGGTGATAAATGAAATTTATCCTAATAATAATAATAATAATTATTATTATTATTATTGTTGATAGATACACGTGGCAGGGCAAAAAAATTGTAAAGTGTCTAATTAATGATGAGCCCAATCAGTAATAAACTCGGCCTAATTCCTTGATCACCCTCTTAAAGCTGATAAGGAGGTTTGGTATTTCGTTAGGCCACCCCATGGACTCAATCAAGAGAAGGTGTTTCTCGCGCTCCTCCTTATAAAAAATGATCTTGGCTAAGGAGTGCGTGTACCCACTTCGGCGCATGAATCTCGAGAATAAGTTGTGGGTGTACAACCTTAGCGATTTATCACGCTGCATATCTACCATGAGAATCGAATAAAACAAAAAAAAACAAAATATTCAGATACAATTAAAGTTATATTATGCCTCTCGCTTTTTTTTTTTGATTTTTAAACTACTTTACACTTACTTTATTAGGAAACTAACTTGATTGTCGAAGGGGGTTTAGCCTGCGATAGACTAGCACCTATCCTAACGATCTATTTTGAGTGATTGCAGGAAAGGATCGAGTTATTGAAGGACTACACAGGAGATTGCACCATCAATTGGTTCCGTCTATGGAAATCCATGTTTTGATATTCCCATTTTCAATGGTAGACTTCTGGGTGGATGGTTTAGATGAGATCCCATGCAGAAAAAACAAGTCAAATGAGAATACCACTAGTGATAAGAACACAAGGAGACGCGCAACAAGCTAACCTAGTACAAGAGCAACTCCAACATAAGACATAAGGAATTTTCAATTGGTTCAACAAAATCACGAGTTATTACAGCATATTAGGGGGTGAAATGAAAATCGCTCGACACCCAGACTCGTAGCCTCTTAAATCCCACAAGAACTGAGGTGAAAGAACGCCGAGCTCCTTTGATCGTCGAGAAAATTTGAAAAACTTTCTCTCTCTCCATGCTTAAGAAACTAAAAGTGAAAATAGCGTAAGTACAAGAAATTGGTGCTTTAAAGACAAAACAGATTCATCTCCAAAACTAGTAATTTCTTTGCTAAAACCAATAGAGACGAAATCATTTTGTTACCACAGAATCATTGCAAATTCTTACTGACGACAAAATTATTATTTTGTCACCCAATAAAAACATAGCGATGAAAATGTTCGTCGTGTATTTAGGAATAAATTTGTCGCCTATGTACACAATTCATTGTTAAAAATCATCATAATCTCGAATAGAAATTCATGGCAACAAATTATTTCCTTGCAAATGATAGTATTAGCGACGAATATTTTTCATCGTCGAACATTGCTGTTAGACAACTATTGTCGTTTCGAATTAGAAACATAAGGCGACAAAATAATTAGTCGCGTAATGTAATATTAGCGACAAAAAATTGTTGTCGCAAAGTTTGACGATGAATGTTTTTCGTCGGAGAAGGTTATATTTTGCGACAAAAAACATGTTTTCGTTGCAGAAGGTTATATTTAGCAACAAAAAAAAAACTATCGCAAATAGAACAAGCTACAATTAAAAAATATTTTTTGAGACAAAATAAGCTATTAATTTGTCGCTAAAAATAGATATTTGTGGTTTATTTTGTCGTGAAAAGTAATTTTTTTAAAAATCTGTGTACCTATTTAACCATTTAACCTGTATAATACAAAATATTTTTAAATTTGTACATTCATAAAACTACCTATTCAATTAATAATATATCTAAATTAACCACTCAACAATTTCTAGAAATGCAAACATAAATAATTCAACATGACCATTATATAATAAAAAATTAAACTTGTCTAATAAAACCAATTAGGATACATCCAAACACCACAACCAACTAAAAATAAATACAAATCCATATCAATTCCCGATAAAATAAAACAAATCCATATGGCTGTTGAAAAACTTTTACTGGAGCCATTTAATACTAGAAATCCCATTAGTTTTAAGAATTAACGTATTTTTTTAAAGATATTTAATACTACTTTGGAGGGCATAAAAAAACTATCCATAATTTTATGAGCCCTTGAGGTGCATTTGGAGAGTATAAAATTGTCTAATTATTTTATTTAAGTTAAAAAATTATTTTTTGGAGAGCTCAAAACTGTTCATATTTTAAGCGGGTTAAAAAGTTAATTTTTAGAGAGCACATAAGCTGTTTATATTTTTTATTGGGCTAAAAGTTAATTTTTGAAGAGTGCATAGACTGTCCAAATTCTAAGTGGTCGTAAAAGTTAATTTTTAGAAAGTACGTAGGCTCGGGTAGGCTATCCAAATTTTAAGTGAGCTAAAAGTTAATTTTTAGAAAACATGGAGTTTGTCCAAAATTTAAGTGTCCATTTAATTTGAATTAATAGATAGATAAATAAATAAAATTTCAAATTGAGACAGGTTGTTGTTTAAACCAAATTTTATTTGAAATTTCCCTAATACTGGATAGATCAGAACCTTATCCAAAAAATAAAAATAAAAAATTCTTTGAGTGCTCTTTAAAAAGTTTCATAGGCATTTGAGACTTTTAATTATCGGTAATAAGAAAAGGTGTATGATTTCAATACGGCCTTGTATTCGATTTAAATAGGTACAGTTGCAAATGTGACAAAATTAAAGGACAATTTGATTTAATTTTGTACGATTCACTTAATTTATGACTGTGCCTATTTAAATAGATTGTCTATATATTCAAATTAGACACAAAGTCAGATTAAAATCAAATTAACTGTAGTTCTATATTAACTTTCATGATTTTCTTTGACAAAATGAATTAATTTTTTTTTTCGTCTTAAGTAAATAATTTCCATTGAACCTCGTTGAAGTGGTGGCCACATTTAAAAGTTAACAAAGTAATTAATGCCACGTTGTGATAAGGTGCGGTATTTAAAAGCACACTATTGTGTTGGGTTTTAAATTTGATTTAATTTTTTTAATATGTTTTTATGATCGCATTTATTTATTAATTAGAGTTCGTCGAGTTTGTTATTCAGATAAAAATTTAAGTTGATCCAATACATGTAGTTAAGTGATTGCATAATGTTGATTTTAAAATAAATGAATAAAAATAATAATTTTGAGGAAAAAAAAACTGTTTAATGTTGATTTATAAATAAATAAATAAAAATTATAATTTTGAAAAAAAATTATTAAATAAATATCATTCAATTACTTAGGTATACATATCGAATTAATTTAAATTTTTATATAAATAGCAAACTTAACGAACTCTACGCACCAAATGAATCCAATCTAATTATAAAATCATATTTAAAAATTAAACAAAACTTAAAGCATAACATTAAGAATAACACATTTCCCTTTCTACCACCACTGCTACCTCTTTAACTGTCTGTTAAACTTATAACAATACGAAAACTTGGTGAAGTAATTTTTTTCTTAATGGCTTGTTTGTTTGGGATAATTACTTATTTAATTTTGTTAATTTTTATTTTTAATTTTTTTTTATTATTTAGTCAAATTATTATATTTTTTACTCATAAAATTTTTTAATTAAAATATAAAAAAAAATAAAAAAAATTTTAATGCATTTTTTAATCTTTTAATCATTTACTTTTTAGGAACATTTCAAGACTATTAGAAAAAATAAAAAATAATTAATAAAAAAAATAAAAAGAAATTTAGAAAAAACGAAATAAAGAATGTTCACAAAACGCAAAACAAAGAAACAAATCCAAGGAAGTACCCAAAACTAAAAAAAAAAAGGACATGAAGCCAGCAACTCTCTATTTCTTATTTGAGATGTTATGTACCCTTTAAACTTACTTATAATTTTATTTACAATTTAAAATGAACTGTACAATTTAATAGTACATGTGTGTGACATAGGTTACATTTTAAGTAAATGAACAATTTATTTTGAATTATAAGCAACACGTCAGGCCAAATTTTATCCGGATTATGCCATTGTTAGTTAATGTTTACATTTTTTAAATTTTGTAAAAAAAATATATATTTTTGTTCATTTCGTAAAAAAAACATATTTAAATTTTGTAAAATTTTATTTTAAAATAACTAAGAGGCAGATGAAAGAGCCACTAGCGAGAGGAAAGTCGTTCGTGAGGATTTATATCGGAGGTGTTAGTGTCTGTGATGGACGAAAGTGGTGATGGGTGACGATAACTAAAGGTTGTTCGATCACGACGACGGATGGTGTTGGAGGTTGATAGGTTGAGGAGCTAGCCACTATGAGGGAGATGGTGGGTGGAGTCCAGTATTGACCGATGGAGGGAGGTGGTGGGTGATAGTGGCGATCAATAGACAAAGGTGCAGGAAATTTCAAGGGAATAAATATTATTCTTTAATATAAATTAAAATAATTCAACCAAAATAAATATTAAAGATAAATAATTATTCTAAAATAAAATACATTAAGAATAAAAAACTTATCGATAGAGGAGTGAAACATCTCACTGTCCTTAAGATTAGATTACCGTTCGTCAAAGTACGTAATTCGCTGCAATAGGTTGTTGGCGTCTTATTCTTCAGGTTTCAACTATCGTTTCCCCACAAGCGTGCAATCGTAAACGAGAAAGTATCAGGAACAACTTTATTAATCATCCCAAGATCAAACTAAAATCAACTCAAAATAATTGTGTAGTGTTCTTACTATAAAAACACTAGTATTATTTATCGAATTTTTCATCTTCAAAATATACCACTCAGTACATATATGTATTTTTTCTAAACCCAAACTCTTATATATATATATATATATATATATATTGGGTGTGTCCTGTATTCTATCGGATCCATATTTATTATATTATTTTGATCTATATGTAATTGAGTTGGGGTGGGATTAAAAAAATCGGCTTAGATTGAGATTAATCGGGTACAATCAGAATTGATTTGGGCTGCGTGGGACAAGAATTACACATATCTGGTATTGCGACGAGTTCTGATTATGGGGATTGTCAAACACAAATCTAATGGCGTTGAAGAGTTTGGGTTTCCTGATTAAACCTTTTAATGGTCGCAACGACTTCACCTTATGGCAGCAAAGAGTGAAGAATATTTTGACGCGCAAAGGATTGATTAAGGCCCTCAAGAAGAAGTCAGAAAAATCAAAAACGATGAAGGATGTAGAGTGAGAAAAGATGCAGAACGTGGCGAACAGTTCGATTCATTTGTATCTCGGTAATAGTATTTTTTGGAAAATCATCAACGAAAACGATCTGGCAGAACTCTGGGCTAAGTTGGAGAGCATGTACAAATCCAATATATTGATAACTCGATTGTCTTTAAAGAAACAGTTATATGCACTTCAGATGACAGAGGAAGCGAATTTTATGGAGTACTTGGACGAGTTCAACAGGATACTAAAAGAATTGGATTCTATCGGCACAAAAATCGAAGACGATGATAAAGAAATTCTCTTGTTGGTTTTATTGCCTTCATCATACGAGCATATGAGGACTACACTGATGTTTGAAAAAGATATCATTGGGTTAGATGAGGTTATTGTTGCTCTCATATCTCATGAGATGTTGAAGAAGAGGGAGAGTGACTGATCACAAGAAGATAACATAATTGTCGCATCAGGCAGTGGAAAAGTAGAGGCAAGGCGACAATGAGGCAAGGGGGTCTAAGAAGAAAAGTCGTTCCAAGTCAAGAGGTTACAAAGGGAAGTGTTACTATTGTGACAAGGAATGTCATCTGAAGAGGAATTGTCTAAAGTATAAGGCGAACAATGAAAAAGAACAATCATTAGAGACAGTAGTTACAGATGGCTCTTATTATGAAAAATCAGAAGTGCTCATAGTTACTTTAGGTACAAAAAAATCAGATTTGATATTAGATTCTGGATGTTCGTTCCACATGTGTGCAGTCAGAGAGTATTTTTATACGTATTAGTCATATCATGGGGGTACTGTCAGGATGGCAAACAATGCAGCGGGCATAGTTGTCGGTACAGAGACAGTGCGATTTTACAGGCTTGATGAGACTACTTTGATCTTGACTGTGGTTAGACATGTGCCAAATCTAAGGAAGAATTTGATTTATCTAGGGATGCTAGATTCGAGAGGTTGTAGGTTTTCATCTGAAGGTGGAATTCTTTGGGTTTCAAAAAATAATAGGGATGCACTGCAGGGACAGATGATTGACAACCTATACAGGCTTGTAGGGAATATTGTGACAAGTGGAGCTATTAGAAGACATCAAATGAGTAGTATAGGTAGACGACATACATAGAAAAAGTGTATGGGTGATCAAGGTGAACAATAGTTGCGAAGAAGCATACGGAATAGGCGTAGGGGTACACGAAAACGACGAGGTAGTACAGGTGCGTATGTGAGCAAATCAGATGGTGTGCAGGAAGCCGACAAGATGCAAGAGCAACAATTGTTGGATGTTCACTAAAAAGCTCCGAGTAAATAGACTAATACGACAGACGTGATGGACAAGTGCACACCTTGACAGAAGCGAGTCTCATTTGCTCTTGATTTGGTTAGTGGCGGTGATCTCTCTGGTTGTGTGCACAAAAGGGGGAGATTAGGCCACGTTCTTTTATAAAGTAGTGAGATTTATGGGGTACCCGGGTTGGGTGCGGGCATCTCGGTGTAGAGGTGCGGGCCATGCTGTTTGGGTGTGGCAATTCGATGACGATGACGGTAGAATCGACAGCAACACTAGTTATCTTCAGGATAGTTTGTAGAATTCAAGACAAGGTGGAGATTGTTGGGTTGTGTTTTGTATTCTATCGGGCCTATGTTTATTATATTATTTTGGTCTATATGTAATTGAGTTGTAGTGGGATTAGGAATTCACTAAAATTCATTATGTATAGGGTTTATAATAATATGGACTGACTAGAATTCTTTAGGGTTTTCAAGTGTGTGCCTATAAATAGGATATTAGTTGAGCCTTAGGGTTTAAGGTGGCGAGTCAAAAAATTAAAAAGTTAGTTGGTAGAGAAAAGAGAGATGGGTACTGTACTCTTTCACATTCGGCATAGTAAAATATTTTCTCTCCTTCATGGACGTAGGTTGGTGTGGACCGAACTACGTAAATCGTCGGTGTTAATTATTTTT
Source organism: Heliamphora exappendiculata (assembly GCA_034768845.1). Lineage (NCBI taxonomy): Eukaryota > Viridiplantae > Streptophyta > Magnoliopsida > Ericales > Sarraceniaceae > Heliamphora > Heliamphora exappendiculata. Next base: position 7,836 of record JAOTRH010464331.1, read on the forward strand.
TGTCGACTATAGGAATTTAGCCTTTTAGCAGCGGTTATTATCGCCACTATAAAGTTCTAAAACCGCTGCTAAATGTTCCAATTGTTAATACCAGCGGTTTATAAACCGTCGCCCAAACCGTTGGGAGATACCCGTTAGTGAAGGTGTTTAGTGACGCTTTTCTAAACTGCTGGTGTAGCCTTTTTAATCTCAACGGTGGCTATTGCAGCTGTTAATGTGCTGGCAAAGAACCTGCTGACACTTTAGTAATATTCTATAGCGACGGATCTTTACCATTGCTATTTCCACCACAAAAATTGAAACTGTTGCTATAGCCTGTTATTTAGCAGCACTTTTCACCGCTAGGTAAAAGCCTTCAAAAACTCTATAGCGACGGATGTTCAACCGTTGCTATTTCCACAAAAAAACAAAAAAAATACCGCTACTATAGCCTACCATTTAGCAGCACTTTTTACCGTTGGGTAAAAGTCTTTGAACACTGCTAAAACTTCTTTTTAGTGTCACTTTTAGGTACTTCTTATTCATATTCATATTACAATTATTGGCAAAATTTTACAATATTTTTTTTAAATTGACACTACAATACCTACTATTACGGCATAGTACATCTTTATAATATTAAAATTTTTTAATAACTCAAAATTTGAAATGTGAAGAAATTCAAATTTTTACAATCAACAATAATTTTCAATATTCATTACACAAACTTTCGTAGTTCAAAACTAAAAAATAAATTAAGTGGTTCAATAAATTTATCACAACACCACAATCCAAAAGATATACTGTATAAGTATAAAAGCTTAAGTACTACAAATATTATATGCCACCCTTGCAAAGATCTCTACGAACAAGTTTGGTAGTTGTTTCTATATTGTTTTATTACCTGTAATACAAAATAAGTAATATAATGAGTTACGAATATTTAGTTTAAAACAAAGATGGATGACTAAAGTAAATATTCACAATATATAAAACATTCAATCATTCAAACTTGGAAGCAACAAAATTAATGAACAGAATATACCTTGACTGCAACATTTTGTTTCATGACTCCCATAAGATTATTTTTGGCGTTGTTGCGGAGAAGTCTGATCAAGTGGGACACTAAACTGGTCTTGAACATAAGTTAAACAATAAGTAACTTAAATAAATATACGAACAAATCTTCATAAAGTTTAAGAAAAGCTTAAGCAATTAAGTAGAATTATGCATTACAAATGTTTTTAAAAGTAAAAACAATTATAACCTGTGAATTAGTAGAACCATGCAACTGCCTAAACAAGAATACCATTTTCTCTTTCAATGTGCTTACTTCCCCCAATTGAGTTTGCAATTTATCTTCTTATGCTAATTTTTGTATTTTATAACAAGAAACTATCAAACATTAAGTAAAAAAATTGTATATTTGTGATGTATACTAAAGCTTTTATTGATATAGTTGTCGGATGAATAATAAATATACTTGAAGTGTTAGCATCATTAGAAAACAATTGAGACTTTGTCCTATATATACTTTCCCCTGTTTTTACCATGACAAAGGTTAGGATCCTTGTTGGTTTTGGACAACAAGAGCAGGACCCAAATCTCTCTCTCACTACAAATCCATTCTCATTCTCTCTCTCTCTATAAACCCATTCTCATTCTCTCTACAAATTAAAGGTTAGAACATTATGTTTTTCTTCTTTTTTCAATCCTGGAAAACTCAAATAACAAGGAGCAGAGGAATCAACCTTTAGTTTATTGCATTTCTTTGGTTTTCCCTATAGCCATTCGTGGTGTGTATAGAAGCAATTTTCTTTGTTTTTTACCAAGAGAATTAGTTTGACTCAAAAGTAAAATTTTGAAGATTTAGCTTCTGCATATGATTACCCTTTTTCTATTGGATCATTATATTGTATATAAGCTGTGAATATGCTAGCATAAAAAGCACAACAATAAAAATAGCAATAACTACACCCAATAGCAACACAACAAGGGTCAACCAAAGCTAATACTAGCATAACAGCAAAACCATAGCAGCAAAACCAACTTTGCAGCAAAACCCATTCATCATAGCAGCAAAACCAACTTAAAACCAATCATAGCAACAAAGTGCACCCAACATAGCAGCAAAAAGAAGGCTGGGCAGAACACCATTTACTCTCCGTTTTTTGATTTTCCAAATGATTTTGATTGTGAATAACGATTATCAAAGACAAAATTAATAACCATAGTTTCATGTTTATATTAAATTGATGACCCAAACAGATCTAAAGGCTGTAAGTATTAGATAAGCATGAAAGATGACCAGATGACAAACCTGATTCAATGGGATGGATTCAGGGTACACTATTATCATCCTGGCCGCTGCACCAGCTGCATTGTCCCTTATGACATCATCTGGCTCGGACTCTCCAAATAATAGATAAAGTGCACGTAGTATATCACCATAGTATCTTGCATAGATGTAAAGAGAACACTCTAACAAAACAAATGCAATATCGATGCAACATATTAAAAAAACATAATTTAATAGAAAGATAGTGGAAAGTTATTGATTTTATCAAGGGTTCATTCTTCATGCATCCAAAGTTCCAAACATAACCCCGAGACAAACAAAACGAGAAACAAAAATAACAAATATCAGAAAGACAAAAATAGGTAGTTGAGAAAATTATATGCATTGAGAAGGATACTTCAGAGCAGAATCACCACCATTTTTGCACAGCTCTCCAACACAAAATGCAGCATTCCTCCTATTAGTTGCCACTTGTGATGCTAGTTCTTTGAGTACCAACAGCATTACAGTCTGAAACATGACCCAATTTCTTAGAAATTAACTCAATATAAGTGAGAGGCCAAAAAGAATCCAAATTAAACATTTAGACTGATTACTGAGAAATTACATCAATATAGCCTGCAATTGGAGCACCCATATGCTAAGCAACTTCTGCCAGGCATGCAACTACCATGGTCCGATCTTGTGGTGGGCTTGAAGCTTTCTGTATTTCTCAATTACAAAACAAGAGAGTTCAAAATGGTGAACATATAACAAAAGATTAAGAACACGCATATCAGTAGAAGTTGCTGACCCACCGCAAATTCATCAAGGGACCAAATAGCTTTCCAAAGATGGGCGCAAAATGGATACCCATGGAATTTGCAAAATCAGGAAGGAGGTCAGAAACTGCATCCATTAGCACTTCATCATGTTCAGCATCATCAGCATCGATTTCACCATCAGATTCTATTTGCTGACACGGTGATATCTGAAACCAAATCAGATTGGAAAGCAGATTAGACTAATGTGCTTTGTACTAGAACAAGGATTTCAACTGATAAAAGAAATGAAAAACAAGAATTCACAATTACATGGCTCAACCCCTATGTATCAAACATCCTTGATGATGTCAGCTATGCTCATACAAGCTTGAGCAACAACTTCCTCGTCAGCATCTTCATTCATAGTCTTGATGTAAACCTTCATCACAATATCTGCATAATATGAAGAATTTGTGGATTCTCTAGTAAATTGGACATAGCCTTGAAAATTTCACATGCGATGCAATAGTCAATACTGGATCAAGATATTACCAAGAACTTCTCTCGTCTTTGCTGGCCCTTCATGCAGAGAGAGAGAGAGGGAGAGAGGCCATTTTGACCATATTAGTAGCATATCTGGCTTACAGCTACAAATGGGGACTAACCAAACCCCAACAAACAAGTAACCAACTTCAACACTGAGAACACTAATCCCAACAATAACAGTTATCTTAGAACAATATTGATACCAGAATAATTTTAGCACAAAATTAATATTAAATGAAGCAAGTTTAGAAAACAAATTAATGAAGTTATCGGTTATAATGTTAAAATTTTAAACTAGCTGACAAGGAATACTCATTAAAGATCTTGTTTCCATCTAATGACAAACCCAAGACCCGACACAAAAAAATGGTGCGAAAATAGCAAGGAGCTGATGCAGGCTTATATTTTGACCTTAGAATACCGCTTGTGCAGCTGTTAATACATCTGCAATTAACATACAAACTAATATTAGTCTTGAATAAGTGCTAAAAATCTTTATCGACTCTATACTGAGAGAGACGGCTTTGAATTACACTTAAGACTAATTCTACCACCCTATACATAGAGAAAATGAAAGTAGGGTGTGGGTTCATCAAAGAAATGTTAATGTATTACCTCTGAATAATTGAAAACAGCATCTACATTATCAAGATTCACATCTTCCATTTGCTCAAAAGATGGAGGCTTGTAATCTTTCTTGAACCAATCATTTGCTAAGATATCTGAGATTGTTATTCATTGCAACAGGACAACCACTACAAAGTAAAATATTTCACATGCCTTTTTCGAAGCATTTGGGATTGGGATTCATAAATCAGGGAAAAAAGTGCCAAAAGGATGGTAATTAGATGAAGTTTAAATCAGAATAGGGCATAGAGCTCTCTCTCTCTCTCTCTCTCTCTCTATATATATATATATATATATATATTTCATAACACAATTCGAATCCCACTTACTTAATTTGTTTGATTGTAAAGAGATACATTAGCCAAAAAAAAAATCAGATTCACATACTCACCTGGGTAATTGAAATATGGGATTCATGCTCGATCTCCTGCCCCGTGCATTTTCAGATCAAACACAATCCGAATCCCGACCCAAACATGTTTCAACAAACAGGTGGAAGAGGATGGACAGTCACTTCTCAGATCGAACACAATCAGCGTGTATCTTGACAGGGTTGAAGATGCAGCGAAAGAAGATGGAGAGTTGCTGCAAGATGGCTGCCCTAGGGCATACGAAGAAGATGACTGAAATTTTGATAGGAGACGCAAGACCTAGGGCATGCGAAGGGGCTGAAATGTTCATAGGGAAATCTTAAGAGTTTAGAAACTTTGTTTGCTTAAGATTTCGCGCTACAATTGGCGCTACAATTTGAGAGATATGGCAGCGGTTTAGAATAAATTAGGGGTTCAGAACTAATTCTATAGCAGCGTTTTTAATGAACTATCGCAAAAACAAATTCTATCCCTACGGATTAAAAAAATACCGCTACCACATACCCAAATTTTAGTAGCCTTCATAACCGCTGCTAAATCTAATTTATAGCAGCAGTTTTAAAAATCGTTGCTATAAAAACGCTGGAAAAAAGTAATTTTCTTATAGATCTTTTTATGCGTGATTTTGCTTTCGTTCATATTCGAGATTGGCGTTCAAATCCCAACAATATATATCCCGAGGTCCTCAAAACCTTCAATGGACAAACCAATGAATACAAATTAAGGAGATATTTAAAATAATATAATTTCCATTTAGAATATAAAATTACATTTATATTATTATTACAAAACATTGAATTCACTTGAAAACGGTTTCAAAATGAAAGTCGAAACCATTCATTGTTAAAAAGAGCTAATTTTATAATTAAACACAATTAAATACTTTTGTATTTTAAAAAATTAAAATAATTTTGTATTAAAATTGTAATAAAAGGACGTGGTAGGTGGAGGTAGATCTGGTGGTGGCTATAGAAAATGTGGCGGTGATTAAAAGTAGAGGTGTACATTGGTCGATTTGATTCGATTTTATGCTAAATTTAGAATCGAATCAATATTAATCGGTTATACCTTTTTCAACCCATATCCAACAAATTATTTAGTCAAACCAAACCAAACCAAACCAAATCAATAATAATCGGATTGATTCGGTTTGTACATACGGTTCCACTATTTTTAAAATTTGGCATGCATAACTTAAAGAAATCATAACTTTTGACACTGTTCGATTTTGACTCACGGTTCTACTCATTGATTTCTGTTGCACTTGACAAGAACACCGCAGCCATACTTCTCTCATTTGGTCCCAAAAGATTGTATTTTAAAAAATTAAAATAATTTTGTATTAAAATTACAATAAAAGGACGTGGAAGGTGGAGGTAGATGGTGGTGCGGTAGAGGTGGTGGGTACAGAAAATGTGGCGGTGATTGAAAGTAGGGGTGTACATGGGTCGATTTGATTCGGTTTCATGCTAAATTTAGAATCGAACCAATATTAATCGATTCCATCTTTTTCAACCCATATCCAAACCAATCATTTAGTCAAATCAAACCAAACCAAACCGATAATAATCGAAGTGATTCGGTTTGGACCTACGGTTCCACTATTTTTAAAATTTGGCATGCATAACTTAAAGAAATCATAACTTTTGACACTGTTCCATTTTGACCCACGGTTCTACTTAATGATTTTTGTTGCACTTGACAAGAACACTGCAGCCATACTTCTCTCATTTGGTCCCAAAACGTCAAACAACACAATGTATAATATGATTACATTTTCTATTACTAGAACAAAACAATGCATAATATGAGTATAACAAACTTAAATATAAATGTCTCAAAACACCAACTAGCAAGGTAATTATTTACAAAAGCCAAAGTCTTTTGTTTTTTGTCTGCATTTTCAAGATATTTTTTGCAATTTTTCAAGTGTTTTCATAGAATACTAGTCCCATTAACACTTACACAAGATCCATTTTACAATAGTTGCATAATGTCTTATCTGGTTTTCTCCCGTCGCTCGTTTCTCTTTTAGTAAAATGCTCCCAAATGTCAGATTTTTCAAAAAAATTTCTACTTATCTTTGCTTCAAAAGCAGCAGAGGTTGTAAGCTTTGTATCATTTGATATTTCTTAGGTACTAGACTTGTTCGATTCTCCTATACTTGACATCTAGCCAACAAAAAAAAATAATGTCAAAAAATTTAGATCTATAACATAAATATAATGAAGAACAAACCAAAAATACAGATCTAAAAAATTATAGATCTGAACAAATAAAAATCTACCAAAAATAATAGAAGAACAGACAAAAAAAGAAAAAGAACCAAAAATTACCGTAGAGTGTTCAACCTACAGAGGTGGACAGCAGAAGGAGCGGCAGTGGTTGAAGGAAATGAGCGGTGAACGCGTAGTAGAGGGAGAAATGTGAGGCGCTATGGGCAGAGGGAGAGGCAAAATGGGAGGCGGCGAGGCGACGGGAGGCAGCGAGAGGCACTGTAGGTGATCTAGGGTAGGGCTAAGACTTGAGAGAGTTGAGGCGACGGGAGGCGCTATAGGTTTACACTTTACATTTACAGTTTACAATTTAGGCTTTAACAGTTTTACTACAGTGAGGCGTGAGCATTTAAGAACTGGGATTTAAGTTGTATTTTATTGAATTTGCTATAATGATATAGATTTATAATTTTATAAATAATATATTTATATATTTTTGGGTCTCTACGGTTTGATTTTTTGGGTTGGTTCAGGTTAATCCTGAACTAACCCAAAATCGAACTAATATTATCAGTTTGATTTTTTTGAGACCCAGAACCAAATCAATTATTTGTAAAATCCAATCAAACCCAACCCATAGAGGTCGGATTGATTCGATTTTTGAATTTTTTAGATCACTTGTACACCCCTAATTGAAAGTAGTGAATAATGATGGCAATAGTAGTTGCCATCGTATTGGCTGGGAGCGACCGGTGAGTCAAAATAGTGGCCAAATATAATATAAATAAGTATTTGCTAATAGTAATAGCAAAATGTATGAGTGGCCAAAATTGACGGTGAAAGCATGAGAAAATAAAGAATATTTTATAAAACAAATTGAAATATATTTTTTCATTTATAGGAATTTCTTAAAATTTTAAAATTATTTATACTTTTAAAAATTATTTTCAATTTACTAGAATTCTTAAAACAAAAATAGAAAATAGTCAAAGTTATCTAACAATTCTTAATATGTATTACTGTTGAGTAATGTTATTTAGGCCTACTTCATATACTTACTTTACATGTCTACTTATGTAGTATAGTTGAATAATCAATGATTTTCTATTATTAAAGGGATAAACAAACTATGACACATAAGTAAGCATGTGAAGTAGACCTGTTAAATAAGTTTAAATATTATTTTTTATTACTATTTTTGTTTAAAAAATGCTACTTACATGGAAAAAAAAATCAAAAACTTACTCAGAATATAAAATCATTGATCCAAATTCATTTCATTTGTGTTTAGTGTGGGTTACTCTAGTCTAAGCGAGTCTCCATTGTTCATTAAGAATTCTTTACAAATTTATTCGTTTGTTTTTATCTAGATTTATAATATTCTAAGAATTTTAACTTTCGGTTATTACATATTATATTATATCGAAAAAATTTATCTATTCAAAAAAAGTACCTAAAATTTTACTTCAAAAGTGATTTGTAGGATGTAAATTCATATTAAATAGGATACAGACACATTCTAAATAAATCTTAACATTCTATTTTAAAATTTAGATAATTTTATAAGTATTTTTTTTTAAATTCATAGCATTACTAATATTGTATGCTATGTAACGAATTTTGAGACCTTCAATAATGATATTTATTTGTACCGTGCAATATTAACCAATATGCGAACATAATCACTGATGATACATTTACATATTCTAATATAGCCATTTAAAATCCGGAGTATTACTGGTTTTGTTTTATTCATTCTACTTGCCAATTTCCCACTGCCTTCTTGTTCACCAAGGCAGCTTTGAAGAACTCATCCATGGCTTTAACAGAAGACCCCCTGAAACCTCCCTCCTCTCTCATGGCACACTCCACCATTTCCCTAATTTCCCCAGCTCTCCTCCTCATTTCCTTACCTCTATCCTCCTCCTCCCCCATCACCATCTCTATCTTCCTCACTATTTCTTCACATCCAACCTCACAGTTACTCCCTCTCGCCACCTCCACGCAAACCCCAGCCTCTTCCTCCAGAAACTTGGCATTGAAGAACTGCTAGGCCGCCATCGGCCACCCGAGCATCGGCACGCCGAGGCTCAGTGCTTCCATCGCCGAGTTCCATCCGCAGTGGCTCAAAAACGCTGCCAGAGATTTATGTGACAGGATCTCCATCTGGGGTGCCCATTTTTTCACGATCAGTCCTCTTTCTTGGTCTTTGGCTTTCTCTGCAAATCCATGCGGCAACCATTGTTCTGTTTTAAACACCGTCTCCGCCTGTAAATCAAACCCTAATGGCGGCCTAAGCACCCATATGAAACTTCTTCCGCAAGTTTCCAAAGCTTTCGCCAGCTGCATCATATGTGAAGCCGAGACGGTGTTTTGCGATCCGAACGATATGTATAGTACTGAATTTTTTGGTTTTTTGTCGAGCCATTGGCGATAAAATTCTGGTGGGATTCCGGTTTCTTTCCCGGCACTAGCTCGGATCTCTTCCGGCAGAATCACCGGCCCGATCGACCACACCGGACGGCCAATCTTTCGCCGGAAATACGCCAGTCCCATCTCATCAAATTCTTCAACGGTGTTGAACAAGATTCCGTCGGAGTGTAACCACTCGGGAAACCTTTTCCTCAGGAAGACTGTCCAGGAATCGTTAACAGGGTCGGCGGCGAGAAGAGTCGGCGACAACTGTGTCACGTGGACAGGACCGACCTCGGGAATATCAGGCAGGAGAAACTCGTCGAAGTCGGTTTCCCGGTGAGGCAGGTTCATCCACATAGAGAAAAGGCACCCCATGCCGAACCCTCCGGCGCCGGAGAAGATCACGTGGAACGCCCCGAACTCGCGGGCTACTCCGGCAGCCCACCCAAAGAACATGTCGGAGACGATGCAGAGCGGCGGAACGCCTCCATGCTCGGCGACGACCCCGGATACAAGCCTTCTAAACGAAGGTTCAAGGTCGCGAGTGGATTCAATGAGGCGAAGCGCGAGGTGCGGCGGGAGACCGTCGGTGTTTTCGGCGTGGGGAGGTAGGACGCGGCGGGCGGCGGCGGCGGTGGTGAAGGGGATTTGAACAAGGCGAATGGAGGAGTTGGGGGGGATAGAAGGGGTGAGTTTGGTGATGTTGAGAGAGGTGTTCACAAAGATTATGTTGTAACCCTTCTTGTCCATTTGGAGGGCTAAAGCTAGGAAAGGGATGAGGTGGCCTTGGGCCATCAATGGAAACATCACTATGGTTTCTTTTCTTTCAGCCATAACCTGTTCTTGTTGAGAAGAAAGAAGAGGAAGATTAAGATGGAGTCTCTTTCTCTTTTCGAAGTGTTTGTTTATACTTTGGCGGTGTTTGTGATATTTGAAATTAGTAATTTATAAATTATAATTTATAATATGCGTTAAAAGTGTTTGATAAAAATTATTATTTTTAATTAAAATAAAAAAATAATAATTATAACTTGTAGTATAAGTTGTGTAAGTATTTTGAATAAGGGTAAAACTTCTCTCCAGTCCTGTTATGAACAGAAGAGATTCAGTTAAATTTTTTTTGAGAATAAAATAAGTATATTTTGATAATTTGAACTGTTTATTTTATTATTCTTAATTTATTTATTATTATTGTAAAAAATTAAATTATTCGGATATCATTAATTATCAAAACAAATCACATTTCTGTTAATAAAATGAATAATAAAATAGACATCATAACTTATTTTTATTAACACAAATATAATTTGTTTTAGTAGTTAACGATATTCAATTAATTTAATTTTTTACATTAATAATATATAAATTAAAAATAATAAAATAAACAATTCAGATAATCAAAATGTATTTATTTTAGATTAAAAAGAATCAAACATGACCTTTTCAGTACATAAAAGGAATGAAAGAAATCTTTCCCTTTGAATAAATTATAAATTGTAATTAAAATTAATAACACGGAACTAAAAACTCACTAACTTTGCCAAACACTTCCAAATTGTTTGATTTGGGATAAGTGCTTATTTAATTAATTTTTTAGTTTTTTTCTTCATATTAGGTTAAACTATTATTATTTTTTAACTGCTCTTGTCGAAAAATTAAAAAACTTTAATCAAATATAAAAAAAATTAAAAGACAAAAATATACCAAAAAAAGCCCAATACTAGTGAAAGCTACAGTCCGGTTTAGTTCGTTTTGAATTAAATCAAAAATTAAATCGTTACGAACGATTCTAAAAATTTAAGAATTAAAATGAAATCGTATGTATTATAGAACCGAAGTGAACCGATAAATAACAGTACGGTTTCGATTTGGAACCGCAGTTCTAAGAATAAATATTTGTTACTTATTTTATGTTTAAAATAATTATACATTCATTTATTTTAATTTTTCTATTAAATTTTTATTTCTTATTTATATTATTTTATTTTATTTTTTTTATCACTTGTTTCATCTTCTTACAATGAGAGATTTTTATTTTTATAAATTATAAATTATATTTTATTATATTTTTATTTATTATCACTAGTTTATGAATTATATAATATTACGATAATATTAAAAAAAATTAAAAAATTTTAATTAAAAAAAATTAAAAATTAAAAATAAACAAAATTTCAAAAAATTAGCCCAAATTAGGCCTCAATCATATACTCTATCTAGTACGTCATATTGATAGGCGTTTTAAGAATTGGTAGCCAATAACTTTCAGTCAATCGTTTTGCTAATTGTACTTTATAAACCTTTAATTAAACCATTGACTTTTAGTACTTGTTTGGATTGGGGAACAAGGTGCTCAAATTGGATTATTATTACTCCCAAACATGCCATAATTTCATGTTTGGATTTTCAAAAATGGATTTGGACTATTTATCCAGTTGGATTGGTTATCCCACAAACAAAGGATAACCGAGTCTGATGGGGGAGGGTGGGGATTGCTAGTTATGGGATTAAGCCTATATTTGAATTAACGTTTTGGGAAATTTTTTTTACTTAAAAGCTTTTAAAAATGTTTACTTGTTTGGTTTTAGTTAATTTTTTTTATATATTTTTTAAAAAAAATTAAAAAATTAAAAAATTTAGTTCAAACATAGACTAACATGGAATCAAAATTGATATTTTTGCCCTCTGTGCCGTCGGACGAGAGGGAGTGTATCGATGGTTGATTTGCTCCGATTTGGTTCGATTTGCTTTCATCCGGAAGAACACTAATTTGCTTCGATCTGATTTTGTTTGCTTCAATTAGCTTCGATCTGAAAAGGAGAACGGAGAAGAAGAAGAAGAAGGTCAACAGAGAAGAAGTCGAATGGAGAAGTCAGTGGGTTGGCCTCTGCCTCACTGGACAGCCTGAACATTAGACAATGAAACAACTAATAAATAAATTAATACCTTAGTGTTTTTAAAAAAATTAATAAAATATAAAATAAGTAAAAAAATATGTAAAACTAATGCTATTTAAATATTTCTCTTTCAATTAAAAATATTTATTTTATTAATACTTTTTTATTTTTTATTTTTAATTTCTTTTTGATTACGACAATATATATTTATATATATAAACAAATAGAAAATCTATAAAAATAGTCATATTTTAAAAAATAATAATAAAAAAGAAACAAATAAAAAATATGTAAAATAGCGCTATTTAAAAATATTTTTTTGTATAAAAATTATAAGAGTAATATTAGAAATTCATAAACTTAATCCAAACTCACACTATTTAATCTCATTTAAATCAAATATGAATTTCTATAATTCATTACTCAATTATATTCAAATCAAATACAAAAAAAATTAATCTTATTTCATTCATAATCATACATCATTCATAATTCTACCTTATTACTAATCCTATCTCATCTCATTCATAAATTCACCTCACTATTAATTCCAGTTATCAAATGAGGTATTAATTTACTAGTAGTACATCAAGAATTGCTGTTATTTTTGATAAAAATGGATAAAATATAAAAAATTAGTACTACTAGAGTTCTTCATGTTTTTTATGTACCAAAGAATTATAAATAAAATTATATATGGTTACATTGCAAAATTTGGCCACATTTAGTTAGAGTGGGATAAAAAATAAAATAAGAGTTCTAAAATTTTTAACCGTTAAATAAGAAAAAATAATAATTCAAAACTTAGTACTAATAATTCTAAGAGAGCTAATATTATTAATACTATGAATAAAATATTATCAATTATTCATTTATCGAATTGTTACTCCTATTCTTATAATACAAACGTGATACTCATCACAATACTAAAAGAATACATGTTTTTGGTGGATTATTCTTATCCATTAGTCCAATTTTTTTTTCTTAATAGGCTATATATATATATATATATATATGTATATATCCCTCATCAGCGATTCGGTGGCACACAATCACAGCAGATTGCAAATCAATTCTCTAAGATTTGAAGAAGCTGCGCATCACAGTGCATCAGTGTGTGCGTTGAGGAAGAAATTTTTGGAAGAACAGTCTAGCTTATGTGCATGGATCGGATGTCAAACAAAACTCGATTGTCGTGAAATTTTAGGGGTATATTCTTGACGTCTGATTCTTGATAACCAACGGTTTTGATTATCAATCGATGGGATCTAAATTTGATTTATTTATTTAGTCGGAATCCACCTTACGGTGACGAATATTTAATATTTTGTTATCTCGATAATATTATTCTTGACGTTGTCATTCTCTGAGTATGTCTAGAGAGTTAATTCTGTAAACTCATTATATTGACATAGTGAAAATCTTGAAACAGACTTCAGTCCCGTAGTTTTTTCCTCATGGGTTTTTTACGTAAAAATTTGGCGTCTTGTAGTTTTTTTGATTAATATTTATTTTGCTATTGTTGATATCGTTTAATCACACACAAAAGGAGGAAAAAAATATTTATTCTGCTATAGGCTATTTTGTTTAATTTTTTTCAACAGTGGTATCATAGCCAAGTTCAGATACTGTCCAGGTATATTCAGTTCTTGTGTTTGATTAAATAGATTAATCATCTGGTGCTATAATTACACTGAATTCATTGAATTATTTGATATGAAAATCGCGGATGAAAGATGTCCTTTATACTAATGACTTATACCTGTCGGTTGAAGGTAACAACAAGAAGCTAGAAAAAACTACTGATGATAAGTGGATAGTTATAAATAGGAAAATAGTTGCTCAAATCCGTACTTGGGTGGATCAGAGTATTTTTCACCATGTGGCTCAAGAAACCAATGTCCATATATTGTGAAAGAAATTATAGTCAATATACGAGGGAAAGACTGCCCAAAATAAAACATCTTTGATAAGACGGTTGGTGAATCTGAAATACAAAAACAACCGAAGTATAGCCGAGCACCTCAGTGATTTTCAACAATTGATCAACCAGTTGACTACTATGAAAATAGTTCTGGATGACGAGTTACAAGCCCTATTTCTACTGAGTTCCTTGCCGGACAGTTGGGAAATACTGGTTTTGACAATTAGTAACTCAGTACCGAACAACGAAGTGACCATTGATATGGAGAAGGACAATATGTTTAATGAGGAGGCGAGATGAAAGAAGCAGAGAAGCATAGCCAAGTCAAATGCATTGGTCGCAGACAAGAGGAGGAAGAATACAAACAGAAAATCTTTCAACAACGACAAGCCAAGAAGCAAGTCAAGAGGTAAATCTCAGTCCGGGAAGGAGATTAAATGCTTCTATTGCAACAAGACATGACACATGAAAAAGGAATGCAAAAAACTGAAAATGGATAAAAAAAACATAGCAAGTTTGACGACAAGAAATATCAGAAGGATACATCTGCGGTAGCTTCAAATAAAGGCAAAACCATCATTGTTTGTGATGACAAGTACATTGGGATCACTAGACGGGACTCCAGTTTGGTGATTAATTCGAGTGCCTCCTTCAATGTCACCGCACATAAGGAATACTTCATGACTTATATAGCCGGCGACTTTGGTCACGTCAGAATTGGTAATGAAGGTATATCTGATATAGTGAAAATGAGAGATGTTAGTCTAGAAACCACTACAGGCTGCATATTAGTACTCAAGAAAATTAGACACGTGCCAGAGATCAGGTTTAATCTCATATCCACCGGTCAGTTGGATGATGAAGGCTACAAGAACCACTTCGGGGACGGATAGTGGAAACTCAACAAAGGGTCCCTAATTGTTGCAAAAGGAAAGAAGATATCTAGTCTCTACACCTTGGAGGCAAAGCTTAGCAAATGAGTAATCAGCACAGTTGAGCAGGACGCCACCACTTAGCTATGGCACAACCGGCTCGGACACATGAGTGAGAAGAATATGCAAGTTCTAGCTAGGAGAGAGCTTATACCTAAGGTAACGGGTACTTGTTTTAAAACTTGCATCCATTGTTTAGCTGACAAACAACACAGAATCTCGTACAATAGAGTCCCTGCATTTAGGAAGTCAAATATACTTTGTACATTCTGATGTTTGTGGTCCTATGAATATTACTACTATGGGTAGTGCTAGATATTTTGTGATATTTATTGATGACCACTCACGAAAAGTTTGAACAAATGCTTTAAGAACTTAATACTATGTGCTAGATGTGTTCAAGAAATTTCAAGCTAGTGTGGAAAGACATACAAGAAGATCATTGAAGTACATTCAAACTGATAATGGTAGTGAGTACCGAGGACTGTTCCAACAGTACTATCATGTTAAGGGCATCAGACATGAGATGATCATCTCTAAGACACCAAGATAGAATGGGCTGGCAGAAAGGATGAACATGACAATCATGGAAAGAGTCAGATGTATGTTGTCTCATGCAAAATTATCAAAAATTTTCTAGGGTGAGGCAATGAGGACAGCAGTTGATTTGATAAACCTATCTTCATCAGCTCTACTTGAGGGTGATGTGCCAGATAGAGTATGAACAGAAAAAAAGATCTTCTACGAGCACTTGAAGGTATTTGGGTGCAAAGTATTTGTTCACATTTCTAGAGATCAAATGTCAAAGCTTGACAGAAAATCAAAACAGTGCATCTTTCTGGGATACGACCGAAAAGAATTTGGGTACAGACTTTGGGATCCTGTTGACAAAAAGATCATCAGAAGCACATATGCCGTTTTCTTTGAGGACGAAACCATAGAAGACATGAACAAGAAAAAGGAACTAGCTACACAGCAGAATATCCGATTGATATGGATCTAGTCCTTCCACCTATCGTGCACAATAATGATGAGGGAGACACACGAGACAGTGAAGATGCTGATAAGGATACGCCTACAGTTAATGGTACAGTCCCAGAAAAGAAAACAGAGCAGACTCACATAGATCCTCCAGCAGAGCTACAGTTGAGAAGGTCTACTATGGAGAGTCAAGCCTCTAGCAGATATCCACCTACCGAATATTTGATACTCACAGATGAAGGAGAGCCAGATTGTTATCAGAAAGCAGTTGAACATGAACAGAAGAACGAGTGGATGAAAGCCATGCAAGAAGAGATGAAATCCTTGCATGACAATCAGATATGTGATCTAGTAAAGCTGCCAAAAGGTAAAAGAACATTAAAGAATAAATGGGTCTACATACTGAAAACAGAAGAAGGAAACTCACAGCCTAGGTACAAGGCAAGGCTAGTTGTGAAGGAATTCAGTCAGAAGAAATATATTGACTTTGAAGAAATCTTCTCATCTGTTGTGAAGATGACATCCATCCAGACAGTTCTCGGGTTAGCTGCAGATTTTGATTTGGAGATTGAGCAGATGGACGTGAAAATAGCCTTCCTCTATGGTGACTTAGAGAAAGAAATTTACATGGAACAGCTCGAGGGGTTCAAAGTCAAAGGTAAGGAGAATCTAGTGTGCAAGCTAAAGAAGAGTCTGTATGGGTTGAAGTAGGCATCACGATTGTGGTATAAAAAATTTGATCAATTCATGGTCGAACACGAGTTCAAGAAGATCGCTTCAGACCATTGTGTGTTCCTAAATAAATTTACAGGAGGTGACTTCATTATATTGCTGTTATACATGGACGATATGTTGATCATCGGTTACGACATGAGCAAGATGTTGGAATTTTATGAATTCATTGGCCATTGAATTTCATAATTCAATAGCAGAATTCAATTGCAATTGAATTGGCCATTCAATTGGCAATTGAATCTTGAAAATCAATATCATTCATGGCTATTGATTCTCCTGTAACCCCATCCATGATAGAAGGTTTATATATACTGTCATCCCATTCAGTTTTCTGACACAGAGAAAAAGAGACAGAGAAAGAGAGAAAACCACAGAGAACAGCAGCAGAAAGTACAGAGAAAAACATAGCAGAGGAGAGAAATGAGAGATATAATTCTGAGATTATATTGCAAGCTGTAAGAGAGAGAAAGACAGACAGAGTACGTTCGTAACCAATTCTTGGTGGTGTTCCAATGATCGTGTAGCCGCTTTATCCTGGGAGAGTGACGCCGGTGGAAAACCTACAACACCCTCGGTAGGCGGTGAATCATTCTTAAGGAAACTATGTTTGCAGGACTCGGTTTGCATACTCTATTCATGTTACTTCTGTTGTTTTATTTTTCTGTAATTTCGTTTATTGTAATTGTTGAAAGTTAATAAATATGTATTTTCTGGATCACCGAGCATGTATATATTTTATTATAGCGTTGGATTTCTCCCAACAATCTTAAGAATGAGATTGCCCTCCAACACAAGATTAAAAAAACTTAAATGAGAGTTGAGCAAATCCTTTACAATGAAGGATTTGGGATCGGCTAAGGAGATACTTGGCATGACGATCACCCGGGATAGGAAGAATCACAGACAATGACTCTCACGGGAGAGGTATATTAAAAAGGTATTTCAGAGGTTCAACATGGACATGGCTAAACTTGTAAGTACTCCACTTGCTAATCATTTTAGACTCAATTTACAACAAAGTTCGACAAGTGAGAAAGACAAGACAGATATGGAAAAAATTCCTTATTCATCCGCAGTTGGGAGTCTAATGCATGCAATGGTGTGTACAAGGCCAGATATAGCATATGCAGTTGGCGTAGTGAACAGATTTTTGTCAAATCCGTGAAGAGTTCACTCGGAAGCAGTGAAGTGGATCTTTCGGTACCTCATAGGCACTTCTAGAGTTTGTTTATGCTTTGGTTAGGGCAAGCCAGAGTTAGAGGGTTTCACATACGCTAACATGGCAAGAGATGTTAATTCTAAAAAATTTACATCATGTTACATGCTTACATTTTCATAAGGAGTTATATCATGGCAGAGCAGATTGCAGAAGTGCGTTGCACTATCCACCACAAAGACCGAGTATATTGCAATAACAGAAGGCTGCAAGGAGATGCTGTGGATGAAGAGGTTACTATAAGAGTTGGGGTTGACACAGGAGAAGTATTCACTTTTCTGTGACAGCCAAAATGCTATTCATTTGAGCAAAAACTCATAATTTCACTTACGGTCAAAACATATTTATGTGAGATATTACTGGATTTAGAATGTGTTGGAAAAAAAGTTATTACAGTTAGAGAAAATTCATACTGATCAGAATGGTA
Organism: Heliamphora exappendiculata; assembly: GCA_034768845.1. Lineage (NCBI taxonomy): Eukaryota > Viridiplantae > Streptophyta > Magnoliopsida > Ericales > Sarraceniaceae > Heliamphora > Heliamphora exappendiculata. Next base: position 26,144 of record JAOTRH010464331.1, read on the forward strand.
CAAATATGATAAAAAAAACTAACTACTAGAAAAATGACTTTTTGCCTCGAGAATAGTATAAATATGATGACAAAAACTACATAGTTTTACGGAATTAATAAACCCTAGTAAAGCCTAGGCTCCCAAAATTTGATCCCTCTCTCTCTCTCTATCTCCCCTTACAATCGCAGCCACCCAAACCCAAACCCAAACGTAAACCCTCCGCTAACTCTCGCCCTCTCTCTGCTCTCTCCCTTCAAGCTGCGCCACCGCCGCACTTCCTACCGCCGCCGCGCCACCGTTGAGTCCTTGTCGCCACGCCACTGTTGCATCTCCTTGACGTCGCGCCGCTGTTGCGTCTCCACCGCGCCTCTCCTTGCCGCAGCGGTGTCTTCTTGCCGCCAACTGTGAGCTGGGCTGATCCAAAGAGTACACCTGATAATTCTGCTGCTATTTCTAAGGTTCGTGGCATTTCTGATAGTAAACAGCTCTTATTATGTCAACAATGTAGATCACTGAACCCAAAAGGAACAATGAAAATGTCAATGCATATTGAACTGTTCTGCTACATGGCTGTTCTAAAATTAATAGAAAAATCAACCAGATTTAATTAAATAGGAAACAAATTCAAGCGACATTTATATAAAATCTTTGCTGAAGAACAACTTCATAATCGAGGGACTGGGAGTGGCACTCCCAAAGAACTAAATGGTTCTTCTTATAGATTGTTGATAAACACAATATATTGAATGAAGGATCCTGAAACTTGTACATGCACTATAATAACTTCAATATGTACAGTTATAATATCTTTTGCTACTCAACTTTGTTTACAAATAGTTTCTTTTTTACACTGCATCTACATTTTATTGTCCAAATAAATGAAGTAACTACTATTCACTCCAAACAGGCCATAACATATTTTGCCTTTAGATTGTTACTTGTTTTTCGCATCCTCCATGTGAAGATTCAACCTAATTTGTACGATTTTTTTGTTGTGGAATTTTCAGTTTTGATGGTTTCGCAAACATTCAGATTGAGATCACTACCAGATTGGATGCATATTTGTAACATCTCTATATCTAGCTGATTAGGTTAGATTTGTAGGATCTTGATCCACATTTAAATTGGCTCAATTAATTTGGTCATTTGATCATCTACCAAAAGCATGTTCCTCTGGTTATTAAACAGTTTGGGATTTTCTATAGTTCTGTGTTCTATACTGTTTGTTTAAATTGATGGGATGCAAAGAAGAATAATTATAGGATCCAAAATCTAGAAGTGCAAGCCTTCTGTTTCAACTTCCAATTTCACATACATTTGACTATGAAAGGATAGAAGCTATGTTTAGATTTGTTGCATATGAATGTTAGATTGAAATATCAATATTTTGCTTCAGTAATTCATTTCTGATTTGGCATTGCCTTCTGCATTGTTTTCTGCATTATCTGATAGTTTCTTATTGATAGTTGCTGGCTTTTCAAATTGTTTCTTAATCTCTGTATGGGATTACAACTCTGTTTGCATCTTGGCATATGGGGTTGATTGAATCAACTTGGATAGGAATTTGAAGAACATTTCTTATATAATTTTAGTATTGAAAAATTATTTATTTGGATCCCAGACCTGAAAGGCTACTCCACAAATGACACACCATTAACCTTGATGCAATGAAAAAAATAATAGTGCTCTTTCCCTGTTTTTGTTTGTCTCCTCGATTCAGTTTTCTTTGATAAATTAGGGTTTCAATATATTAAATGATGAATAGAGTTGTAAAAGACTATGGTTAGAAGCTTTAGCAAGTGTTAGAACATAATTTTTAATCCATGTTGGTTGAAATCA
>JAOTRH010464342.1:0-27958 GCA_034768845.1 Heliamphora exappendiculata
TGGTGGGTTTCGGCGCCAGGAATGGACTGGTGTGTGAGTTTCGGCACTAGCGGTAGTGGTTTGGTGGGTTTCGGCGCTTGTCGGCAACTGCTGGAGGCTGGGTTGTGGGTTTCGGCGCTGGAGGATGAGACTGGCGTGGTCAGTGGCGAGGGTTAGGGTTTTGGCGACTGTTGGAGGCTGGTCTGGTGGATTTCAGTGCTGAAGATGATGGTGTTGGTGGGTGGCGGCGTTGGAGGATGAGGTTTGGGTGGTCGGCGGCTAGGGTTAGGGTTCAAGGAGGAGTTGTTGGCGGTGAAGGCTCTGATATCATGTTAATTATATAGTATTAAGTTTAATGAAGACGCGTTAAGCCTAATGGGGTACGCAACTGTTTATTTATAGAACAACGAAACCACATAATAAAATATGGTGTGCCCAACCACACCAGATAATAATAATAATAATTATAATAAAGCTAACAGTATGGATTGTGAACCTAGTATGCAGCGCATACGTCCTTAGTTAAGGCATACTAAAAGGGCCAAGAATCATTCATTCAAAGGTATGCCCATTGCCAACTATCTATGCGTGAAATGCTGCCAATTAAATAAGGAAACCAAAAGTGATTATTTCTCCTTGTTTCCGTAGGGCTGGAAACATTAATTAGGTGAATTTGAAGCTTGTATTTATGCATGCTTGACAATCACACCCGAATCCTTGTATAGTTTGTGAATCTAATCTGCAGCCTTTGTCTTCTTTGTAAAGGCAAACACTAGAAGGGCCGAAGATGCGCCTTTCAAAGGGGATTCATTATGCCCATTGCCCACTATCTTGCCAAAAGTGTGCCAGTACCCATACCTTGGCAAAAACTTAACCTGTTTGAATAAGGGAAATTTTGGGTAAGGTCATATTTTGGCTATGTATACTAGTTTAAGTCCTCTTTAAATTGTTTTAATAGGTTTAGTCCTAACATTTTATGTTTATTCAATTTTACCCCTCTTTTTTTCCTTTTGTACCCGGTTGAGAATAAACTAAAAATAGTATATCCTATATCAACGGAATAGGTGATTTCAAATATTTCGCGCACTACCCCGAAAATTCCATTATTCCACCATGAAACTTTAACTGTTCGTCGACTACATGTTTGTAGAAGACGAAACGACGGAAATCTTAGGTTTTAACCATTCCGTTCGTCACATACCCATTCGGGGGAGGTGAAACGGTGCACACCCTAGGTTCGAAACTCGTTGTTGGTTCAAGAAGAGTATGTCTTGGAGGAAGACATAGTGATCTTGGATGCTAGACGAATCAACATTCCAAAACTCCATATTTGCACAGTACTACTTTTGAGTTTATGAAGCACGGATATGAATACAATACGATACGATACGAATGCGGTGATACGACAAAATTGAAAAAAGTAGAATACGGATGCGATTAGGATACGTTTATATATATATATTAGTAATATATTATTCATAAAATCAATTTAAATACAAAAATGAATTCAAGAGCAAGTTATAAATGAAAAAAATTTCCATTGAGCATGGATTTTTTTTTTGAAAAAAACAACTAGATGGTAATGCATTCATGACAGATTGATAATAAAACCGACATATTAACTAAATTGTTTCTTTTAAACATCCAAAAATAACAAAAGTAAGTTAAGTTTAAAATATAACAAAACATTTCTCTTAAACTAAAATTCATCATTCTTCAGTTATACTAAAAAAAACACTAACTTTTAGATTAACAAATTACAATCAAAAACTATATTTTAGCAATAAAAAATCAGCAATCAAAAACCAGCAACCACTTAAAGATTAAAAAATAATAACCAGCAACAACTTAAAAATCGGCATTCAAAAACCAAAAACAACGTTGAAGACGAAGACGCCAAAGATGAAGACGTCGAAGAGAGAGAAAGAGAAGAAGGGAGAAATAGGATTGGCCTTCGATGGCTAGGGCTTGATCGAATGCAGCTAGGGCTTCGATTGAACAGTTCAAACTCTTTTACGGCTTGACTGCACACTTCCTGGTTCGGCGTGATACTTAATCGTGCTATTCTAGGGTCAAATCGAAGCTGGTTTGGGGTTAATCAAATTCAGCACACCTGATCGATTTGAGGGTTTTGGTTTCTTTGGCTTTTCCTCTACCAGTCTTCCTTCGACGACGTGAGAATCTGTTGTAAGTTTTGAAATTTTTTTATTCATCATTTAAGCCCGGTATCCCGAACGTATCCCATAAGTATACTACAATATTCTAGACATATTCTAGACGTATCCAAATTTTAAAAAAATAAAAATTTTGCTTACTTTTCTGGCGTATCTGATACGTATTTGGGCGTATCAGGCACGTATTGGTATCCGACACTGGTACGGGATCTTTTTTGGAGCAACCAACGTAAACTACAGTAAAGCTGGACACAAAAACATATAACAATCTATCAAAGTGATAATGATACATTTATCAGTTATGTATGTGCTCCGGTATCTCAACAAGTGTGTTGTAGATTACCTAACCGATATATTTATCAGTCAGTTTTGTACTGCGGTATCTCGAAATTTATGGTACAAATGCGACTTATACATTTATCAGTTACGTTTTTACTATGGAATCTTAACAAATGTGTTGCACATTGGATATTGATACATATATCAGTTATACGTGGGCGGCGGTGTCTTACCAATTGTGTTGCAGAGTGACAACTGATACATTTATCAGTTGCTACCGCGCTGCATTGTTATACAGCCACTTTATAGAGTTGTTATTGATTCATTTGTCGTTTACGTATGTACTGCTATAACTCAACAAAACGCATGTATGCTATATTAAGTACTAAAATTTATCGAGATTAAATCTATTTTTTAAACATAAATAAAAATAGAAAACACATACTAGTTAATCAGTGCAAAAGTTCGAAATCAAATTAGCGCAACAATTGAAGAAGTAGGTCTGTTACGGACAATGGCAGAAATGAATTCACCTCGTATAATGTAAAACAGTTTAATGATGAATGTTTGTGATTAACCCCAAAATGATAGGTAGTATCTTCAAAATTGCCAAAATCCATTTTCCATACTAGTTTTTCACGATTTCAGGATAATGTACCCACAAAATGCTTGCTGAGATTTAATTTCCTAAAATGGTGTCTCCAAACCAATGGAACCGTTCCAAGGTAACAATCAAACAAATGAATACTAAAATCGTGGCCTAATGAAAAACAAATTCCATAAAGTGAGGGTGTTGTAATTGCTAAACATGCATTCATATTTGACCAGATCTATGAGGGTATTTTAGACAAAAAATGATTATATTTAAAAAAAAAGACTAAACACAAAACACAAAATTTGATAGGACTAAAACTCTTACAACCTCCTAAAAAAAGATTAATTCTTAATTAACTCTTTGAATAACTCCTTCCAAGTTTTGCTATTTCCATCCTAAATACCCTAATTACTCGAACTTCTAACTTCCTACCTCTATGCTTTCAAATTTACCATTTACAATCTGCCCAACCATTTTCCTTCTGTTTGTGGCAATTTTCAATTAGAAGAACTATAGATTTTTCACAAGTTTTCAAACTCTTTATTTAGGAAATAGTTAGCAACTAAATGAATTTGAGATTGGGTTAAACAGAAAAGGTATATGAGGCTTTAAAATATCATAGAATTTGAATTGAAATTGGCAATTTGATTAGAACAATGCCAGGTCTGCTCAAATGACAATTCTTATCATGTAATTTCTACCTTTACATCTCTAGGGATGAAAAGTTGATTGGTAGAATCATACAAGTACTTTTATGCATTTATTTTAGTTCTTTATATGCCTTTTGCATTTGTAAGAAAAATCTATACAACAAAAATAGAATAATTTGATATGACATTTATACAAGTGGCAAAAATTCACCCATTGAAACGAGATAATCTTAGCCTTCCATTTTGACCTCTCTCATCTCTTTATGTAAAAAATACATTCATTAATATTACTTTTTCTTGTACTAAATCAATAGAAAAATGGTTTAGGAAATACCAGTAGGAGAGAATATAATTATAGGTGGAGATTTTAATTAGCACGTAGGAAACAAGAGACAAGGATATGAGAAGGTTCATGGGGGTTTTGGTTTTGGTAATCGAAATAAGGCTAAAGAGGGGATCTTAGTTTTATAGTAGTATTTGATCTTATATTAACCAACACTTTCTTTAAAAAGAGAGAAGAACACTTGATAATCTTTAAGATTGGGTCTTATAAAAGTCACATATATTATTTCTTTACTAAGAACATAGACTGCCTAATATGTAAAGATTGTAAGGTCATTCCTGAGACAGCTTAACATCACAACATAGACTTGTGATATTCGACATTCATATTGAGGGGTTATATAAAGCGAGAAAAAATATTGGAATCCCATGAACTAGATAGTGGAATCTTAAAAATGAGAAATTAAAGATTTTCAAGGACAAAATGTGTAAAGAAGTAATGTGAGATTTTGAAGAATATACTAAAACTATGTGGAGTACAATGGCAGAATATATTAAAAGAATATCAAAATAAGTTCATGGAGAGTCGAAATGGAAATGCCCCATAGCTAAGGAAACTTAATGGTGGAATGACGAGGTCTAAGCCATAGTAAAAGTAAAGAAAGAATGTTTTAAAAGGTGGAAAAACGATAGAAATGAGGACAATTTTAGGAGTTATAAATAAGCTTGTAAGGACGTTAAGAGAATCGTTATAGATGCTAAATTGAAATTTTATGGTGATTTTTATACTAAATGAGATAGTAAAGAAGGAGAAAAGAACATCTATAAACTCGCTAAGTGGAGAGAGATGAAAACAAGAGATCTTACTCAAGTTAAATGCATAAAAAGCGAGGATTCAAGGATGTTAGTGAAAGATGGAGAGGTTAAAGAAAGATGGAAAGCCTATTTTGAGAAATCATTAAACGAAAAACATGTTAAAAGATTTGTAAGAGAGAAATATGATAAATGATAACTCGGATGAAATTAAAAAATATAAGTTCTATCGCAGAATAAGTTTGAAGTGAAAACTGCAATGAAAAGAATGAAATCAAGTAAAACTTTAAGACCAGATGGTATCTCTGTGGAAATGTCTTGGTTAACAAAGTTATTTAATAAAATCATAATGACCAGAAAAATGCTCAAAGAGTGGAGGAAGAGTATTTAGTGCCTATATATAAAAAGAAAAGAAATATTCAAAATTGTAACAACTGTAAATGGATTAAGTTGATGAGTAATACGATGAAGTTATGAGAAAGAGTGATTAAACATCGTTTAAGGTTAACAATAATAGTGTCTCAGTTTTCATTTGGTTTTATGCCTGATAGATCAACTATGGGAGCAACCACTTACTAAAGATAGTAATCGAGAAGTATAGAGAGAAGAAGATAGATTTTCATATTATTTTTATAGACTTCGAAAAAGCCGATGATCGAGTGCCTAGAGATATCATATGGTGGGCGTTGGAGAGAAAAGGAGTGACAAAGGTTAGATTGATGGGATAAGAAACATGCAGGATGGAGTCACTACGACAATTAGATTACTTGCAGGTGAAACAAGTGAATTCTCGATTACGGTAGGATTACACCAAAGATCGGCTTTGAGTCATTTTCTCTGTCATAGCTATGGATGAATTGAATAGACATATTCAGAATGATATCCCATAGTGAATGCTGTTTGTTGTTGATATTACCTTAGTAGATGAGATTAGGAATGGAGTTAATGCTATGCTAGAAATGTGGATGAAAGATTTGGAATCAAAAGGGTTTCGAGTAAGTAGGACCAAAACTGCATATATAGAATATAATTAATAGTAATATGATTATTAATAGTGAAAAAGTAAATATTCAAAACAAAGAGATATCAGATACCTAAGATGAATATTTTTGTTATCTAGATTCGATTATAACAAAGATGGAGAGATTATAAATGACATAACCTATAGAATCAAAGTTGATTGACTCAAGTAAATTAGTGCTTCTGGAGTTTTATATGATCGACGGATACCCTACAAGATAAAGATTAAAAGAAAAATTTTGTAGGACAGCTATTAAATTAGCGATTTTATATGAGATAGAATGTTGAGTTGTTAAGAAAGATCTTATAAATAAGACGAGTGTTGCTAAAATAAGAATATTAAGGTGGATGTGTGGTAACTGAAAAACATAAAATTAGAAATGAAAAGATTTGTGAAATGATAGAGGTCACATCAATTGAGGGCAATTTGAGAAAAAATAGATTAAGGTAGTTTGGACACATATAACGTAGACCAGTTAATGTAGTAGTAAGAAAAAGCGATAAAATCATGAGTAATGAAAACACTAGGGGAGGGGTAGAACGAAATTGATATAAGATGTCGTATTAAGAAAAAATATAAATTTATTAAAATCAACTGAAGATATGACCTTTAACAGAGTAAAATGATGTAAAAAGATTGAAGTAGTCAACCTAATTGATTGGGACAACAGCTTGGTTTGGTTTGGTTTGATTTTATTATCTTTTTCTTAATTTATTTTACTTCTAGAAATTAACGAACTAATAAAGTCGTATTTTTAATTGAGTGCTTTAAAATTGGCTGATTAACTAATTATTAAATTATTGATATTATTTTATGTTTTACTATTAAATTACTAAAAGCTAGATAATTGAGTGCCTTTAGGTACGAGTAATAACTGGTACAATAAATGCTGAATGAATTTCTTTGTTGATCTTGGTAACATCGTACTGGGTTTGGATTTGATACATTTTAATACATGTCTTGGCTTGTTGAATGAGGATGAACTCAGAATAAGTTTTTTGGTTTTAATTGTCAACTATCCATGGTACACACGCCATGCATTTGCAAGGAATTTTTTGTAACAGAATCACTTACCGAAGAGTTATCAGAGGAGGATGTGTTTTTAAAAATTTGTCCTTAGTTCAAAAGGAAAGAAGTCATCTAAACTGTAAATAAAATATTTTGTTAAGAGATTTTGGTTGAAATAAAATCCATACAGCTTCATATTTTGGGAACACCAAGTGGGTGTTTTCCATTTATGTAATATTATTAGATGAGTTTGTAAATGTATTTTGTTATAGCTTATGGGCTATCAAATTAGTCTGATACAATATGCAACTGTTCTAACCCATTATTAACTGTCAAAAGTTGACTTCCTTTTTGGTTGGATTTTGTTAGCTATTTAAATTGCATATGCCTAAACTTTTAGGTATTTAACCCAACAGACATGAAACTGAGCAAGGTTCTTTTGTTGTTGCTAAAGTATTTACTTATTTCAAATATTGCTGCTTAATTTTGCTTTCATAGTTCGGATCTTCTTCTGAGATCATAGACGGCTTTTGGGATGCGGATGTGTTAAATAAGTAGCATAATCACTTCTTATTGCATTTCCTTTCATTTTTCTTGTTTTGTGAAGCATGGAAAATCTCAAAACTATGGAGAATATTTTTGTTCTTTTTTCAACTGATCTGTGTTTAATTCTATACATGATTCGGTATTATCCAGAACGAACCTTCCATTGGAGAAGCAACGGCGAGGTGATCTGTATCAGTTGGTGGATGTTCAGAGGCTCGGCCGACATGGAAACGCTTGAATAAAACTAGTTGATTAGATCCATGGAAGGGATTTCATGGTTTTATTATGCACAATGGCTTGTGTTTATCATTCTGTTTCTACTCACATTTTGAAGGCTCTGTCTGATGGTAGAGGAGCTGTGTTGTGAAAATGTATTTAAATAACTGTATTTGCTTCAGAATCATTATCGGTTCCTTGCTTTATACAATGACACCGGCCGTATTGTTCAACGAGGAAAAAAAATAGAAGTTTTAAATAGAAGTTTTATTTAGAAGGTGTTTGGTGCAGCACTTACAAACAAAAATTTTAAATAGAAGTTTCATTTATAATGATGTAATAGCAATATTTTTTGAGTTATGAGTTAATAATAGAAGCTACTTTCAGTTGAAGTACAAGTGAGAAAAGGACATGGAGAAAAATTTTGTATCAACATTTTGTTTGTATAGGCAAATTTTGCAACGGTTTATTGTTTTTAAAGAAGATTTTTGATAACATTATTTGTTTAATCAAAAGTCTTCTCTAATTGTTTTGCAGTTAAATATTATTCATGACATCTCTTGGATCATAAATTGTTTTAGTTGTTAACCATAAGCTGCAATTCATCCCAAAATTAATTGGTGTTAGGTGAGCGTGATTCAAAGCTTTTATGGCATTTGGCATCATACTTGGAGGCTACACCTCTTTGTAGGGAGCGGTACTGTAGAATTCACAAATGAATCTCTCTTTCACAATGATGTTTTTGTGATTTGAATGCATGACCTCCTTGTTTTGATATTAATTGAAAAATAACTTTTTTGTTTTATAAAAAGTTTAGATTTAATTTGCAATAATCGAATCAAGACAACTAATCACACAAGCAAATCATACATGGCACACAATTTTAACATGAAAAATTTTAATAGGATAAAAAATCACATAACTTATTTAAGCTCAGATAAACAAATACTAATAAAAATGTTTGGCTACAAGAGTTCTTCCAACTCACGGTTGAATTCACAACCTATAGAAGTAATATGATAAATCCACAACTTATAAAAGTAATTTGACTTTTGCCGAATTCACGAACACCAAACAGTACTTGTTTGTCGTTGGAATTCTCCTCCGGTCTTTACTGATAGTATAGGTGCAATTCCAAGAGAGGGTGAATTGGATATTTAAAAAAAATTTATTGACAAAATTCAATTATAAGCGAGATTCAAAATTTTTTGTTTGAAGATTAAACATAAGTATAGTTTTTAAAAACACAAGATTCAAATATAGATTTTAAATGTGAATGATTCAAGTATAAGCAACACTATAACAATAGTGAAAATGAAGAATATAAAGGTTTAGAGATACGACACTAAGTTTTTTACAAGGTTCGGCGCAACGACCTACGTCCTTATCTCAAGCCAATCGTTATGAGTATTTTCACTATCATTCATTCAATAGGCGGAGTAACCTCTCTCTTTATTCTAAGCGGAGTTGCCTCTTTTGAGAATGCCCTCTTTTAAAGTATCCCAATCCTTATAGGCGGATTAACCTCTCTTGAGAAATATCTTTCTCAAGTACAACTGAATGAAATGAATTTGTACAAGAAAAATGCTCTTTCAATGAGCGGATGAATACAAGAAATAAGCACACTAATTCACCTCTAAAGAATATATCAAATTAAGCTATATGAGAATTCTAAGATTTGTTTCTCTAAATAAAATGATTGAAAACTTAAGAATTTAAAGCACGTAGAGAGAATATAAGAGAATGTTTTGAATGTTTGAAGTGAATAAAACGAGAGCTCAAAGACTCTATTTATAGGTCTCAATTCTGTATTAGCTGTTGGGCTAAAGAAGGAAATGTCAAACTAGCCGCTCCAACCCTCATTTCAAAATTGTTGTCTATTCAGTCGGCTGAAGTAGTCAAGTCAGTCGACCGGATAGCCAATGTTGCCTTTCAGTCGACTGGGCTTGTGGGTCAGTTGACTGAATTGCTTAAAACCAGTTTTTCATTTGGCAGTCCATTATCAGTCGCCTGAATACAGTGTATTAGTCGACTGAACTTTGAAAATATCAGTACTTTTGATTTTGAAATTGTTTTTGATAATCTCTTTGCTTTGGAAAATGTTTTTTCATAATCTTTTAGAATTCCTATGAGCTTCAAAAGATATAACCATGAGATTCAAATTTACATAGATCTTAAAAATGAAATTTAAAACTTTAGTATTCAATTCTTCAACTTTTGCATTGCTTAAGATCTTATAGCCAATGTGTTTGATTTGAATTTTGCTTCATGGCTTCCACTTTGTGTCTTTGATTGTGCTAAATATATATTTTCTGTAAACAATTTCAATTTGCACAATTAGATAGTTAGGTTTGTTATAATCAAAACGGTCGTTGAAATCTTGTTAAACCAACAATATCCCATTTTTTGATAATGACAAACACATAGCAAAATAATGTTGGAAAGCTATATAAAGCTACTCCTATCAATAAGCATGCAATAATAAGCTTGTGTGAGAGTTAAACAACTCCCCCTTACAATATGCATAAGAATTCAATTAGTTGCACCTTTTGAGTTTAAGATCTTATTTTGTTTTGAAGAAGTATAGATGTGAAGGCATTGATTGTAATTTTCATTCTTTAAGCATTTCAAGCATATATTTGAAAAACTTCACTTTCATTGAGCATTGTTTCAAATTTTGAACATTTTAGACATTATTACTTTGAAACTTTAAATGCTCATTGAGTATCTCAAATTTTTTTTGATAAAAATGGATTTTGCATATTCATCCATTTGTTGTGCATATATCATTCATATTCATCCATGCATTCATCTAATGCGTATATCAAAAGATTTTTAATAACTTTCATATTTGCATAAAGATGAAGTCATAAGGCATACATTAGCGTCATTATTCAAAAACACAAATGAAATGACAAGAGTAAAGATACAGGTGACAAAGTAGCATCATCATCCATAAAGGAGTAGCACAAATAAGATGCATTCAAAATGAGTAGCAAAAATACATGTGACAACATATTATAAGAGTATCATCATCCCAAAAACTCAGACACATGAGAGTGGCTAAAAATAAACCAGAGTAGCAAAAATACATGATAGCCAAAATAAAATACATTTTCTTTCTCTCTCATTCTTTCTTCTTCTCCTAAGGTGTTTTTTTTTTCATGCTTTCTTTTGCTCACTTTCTTCTCTCCCTTTTGTCATAATCAAAAAGAGGTGGAGCTAGAGGTAAACTCGTCGGTATCGCTATCACCATCGTGTGAAGAGGTGTCATAGGGAGGAATGCCTAAGGCATCCTCGATGCGAGTAAGGCGAGTGTGGACCTGTGCAAACTGTTTATCAACCTTCTTTGTGAAAGACTTGACTATTTTCGTTAAGAAGGATTTGGTAGACGGATCAAGTGGAGGAGCAGGGGCAGCAGTAGTGGTAGGAGTTGGTGGAGGAGTTAATGGAGTAGTAGGAGAACGAGCGTTAGCCTGTACATAGCCATGCTCTTCATCCTCTTCTTCTTCTCCTTCACTATCTTGCACAACTTGAGGGGCTGGCCTATGAGTTTTGTGTTGCCATTCCCCATTTTGTAGACTATATCCCATTTTCTTTAGAGTGGTAGTGGTGAGAAAGTCAGAGGGTTTGGGTGTAAAAAAATTTGATGGAATGATGAAAACCCAAATGACTCAAAGAGTGGGGTATTTAGCACATGTGCTGAAAGAAAACGTGGGTAAGTTTGAAACAGATTCGAATTTGGGGGTGTTTAGCACATGTGCTGAAAGGAAACGTGGATAAGTTGGAACCGAGGACAGAAGTCTATTTCTTTGTGGGATATCCTAGGAGAATGAAAGGTGGTCTATTTTATAATCCTAAGGATCAGAAGGTCATTGTTAGCACCAATGCTATATTCTTGGAAGAGGATTCTATTATGGACCACTGGCCCAATAGCAAAATTGTTCTGGAAGAACTGAGAGAAAATGCCAGTAGAACGGAAGAAAAATCACAAGTCACTGATATTCCATTAGCTCTTCGTAGTGGGAGGATTATCGGGACAGGTGTAAATCAAGAACAGGGTGCTGATGCACATGGTTCAGATTATGCACAGCCTGTTACTGTTAGTACACAGACACAAGTAGTGCCTCGTCATAGTGGGAGGGTTGTTCATCAACCTGATCGGTATATGTTCTTGGGAGAGTCCTTGATAGGATCCCAACAGAACTAGATACCGAGCCCTGTAACTACAATGAAGCACTACAAGACAAAGATGCAAATATTTGGTAAAAGGCTATGAATTTAGAGATGGAATTTATGTATTCTAATCAGGTCTGAAAACTTGTAGAGCCATCCGAAGGGATAAAACCCATTGGATGTTAGTGGATCTACAAGTGGAAGAGAGGAGTAGACGGGAAGGTTGAAACTTTTAAAGTTAGGCTTGTTGGTAAAGGGTTCACTCAGAAAGAAGGGATCGACTATGAGAAAAATTTTTCACCGGTAGCCATGGTTAAGTCTATCCAGATTCTCTTATCCATTGCCGTACATTTCAATTATGAAATTTGGCAAATGGACGTCAAGACAGCTTTCCTTAACGGAAGTCTTGACGAGTGTATCTATATGATACAGCCAGGCAGATTCATTTCAAAGGGCCAGGAATACATGTTGTGCAAGTTTAAGAGATCAATTTGTGGACTTAAGCAGGCATCAAGGTCTTGAAACACTCGGTTTGATCAAGCCATTTTAATCAAAGTCTGGATGAGTCATGTGTGTACAAGAAGTGTGATGGGAGCGTGGTGATCTTTCTAGTACTTTATGTAGATGATATCTTGCTCATCAAAAATGATGTAGGGGCATTATCTACGGTTAAAGTATGGTTATCTGGGCAGTTCGATATGAACGGCTTGGGAGAATCCAGTCTCATCTTTGGGATCAAGCTTGTGCGAGATCGAAAACAAATGATATTGGGCTTATCACAAGCAAAGTATATCGATGATATCCTTGCTCATTTTAACGTGCAGGATTCCAAGAAAGGGGTTTTTTCTTTCAGGTAGGGAATCACTCTATCCAAGGATGAGTGTCCTAAGACACCTGATGAGATAGAGAAGATGAAGGCAGTTCCTTATGTTTTGGCAATAAGAAGCCTCATGTATGCTATACTTTGCACTAGACCTGACATCTGCTTTGCTGTTGGCATGGTTAGCAGATATCAATTTAACCCAAGGTAGGAGCATTAGACTGTGGTAAAGAATATAATCAAGTATCTGAAAATAAATAAGGATTATATGTTGATTTACCAGGAAGACAGTCTAGTACCTTTGGGGTACACAGACTCAGATTTTCAGTCAGACATAGTGCTTGCATCAGAAGACAACCTTGCAGATCCTTTACAAAGAGCTTACCGGCTAAGGCTTTTGATAGTCATGTAAAGGGCATGGGAGTCAGATGTATGGCAGTATTGTTTTGAGTATAAGTGAGAGATTGTTAGGGTTGGTATACTGAAAATTATGTTTTTAGTATTTACTTTTATTTTTAGTAAAATTAATTTTATATTTTATGAGAATCTTTATGAGTAATGAATGTATATAATTTATTTGTTATGCATGGATGCTCGATATTCTGTATAGTATTTAATCTGGTGTGTAGAGTACGGCTTACACATAGAATACCAGATTTTAGGTTCTTACAGAATATAAGTTTTATGTTTACAGTTTAGATGGAAATAGTCATATCATTGGTACGATTGTGGCACAGAGTTTGAATAGGTCTGTTTTGGTTACGGAGAACAGATAATAGCGTCGTATATTGTTCCGACTCTCTGTCCCAGTACACTTTGTGTGTATTAAACGGGATATTTGGAGTAATTAATTTTGTACTGACTACTAACTATATAAATTAATTTACACCACAAGCTTATTATGAATAGTAATTATCCTCTTAATCCCGAAATAATTATTAATTTGCATATATTTAATATTTGTTGTTTTGATTTATTAGAGGGTGCGATCTTATATGGGTCTATATTCCCGGTGAGTTAGATAGCGGTATTATTTATATGACAAATATTAATTATTAACAAAATCTACGTCCCGATGATCGGGATTGACGATACCCCCTTAAGGATAGTTATAAGTTTTGACCGGGTCAAACACTGCAGGTGAATTTAATTATCTGGCGGTCAAATAAATTTAGCAGAAGGGCTTAAGAAATATCAAGATACCGATTAAATTAAGTTGTCAGTAATTAAATATAATTGGCAGGTATTGAGAATATTAACGTGGGGAGAAATGGTAAGTATTTAATAACCGGAGTTCAATGTAAAGAAGGTCTTGAAAATATGGGTTATAGTGCAATTATAGTTCTTTAGTGGTGTGAATGTAATTCAGTATTTTATAAAAATTGCAGAAACCGTTGCGTCTTTCCATAATTACAGAAACCGCTCGTTGGTATTAGTGTTCCACTGGAAGTCTAACTCATAATTACTCCTCAGGTCCCTGTTGTAGCCCTATATATATGCAGGTAGGCTGAACTTGTTTTAGATAATTTTATATCATTATTGAGATATTATTTTTGTCTTTCAAAGACTTAAATATTTGGGGGTTCTGTGGTACAAGTTCTCGGAGGATCGTAGCCCACGCTACGTTCGAGGATCACGTAAGATAATACAGTAGAAGATCTAACTGAAGCTTCAACTCGAAATCAAATCGTAGTTGAAGATTAGATCTACTAGAAGTATTCTTCTAAATTAACTTTGGTTGCACGAGTTTATTTTTGATCGTTCGACGTCAAATTTTTTTTATCTGGAGCCCGTTTTGACGTTTGCCAGTCCAGTTAATTTTTACCGATCGTTTTTCAAAAATAATGATCTTGACAGTATTGCCTCCAACACCTCTTTGATATAACTTGCCTAGCAATGCGTGAGGCAAGTTATATCAAAGACCTAGAGACAACAACCATTTGACCAAGCCGTCAATCTTAGGCCACAAACACACAAGCATGCATATGATGTTGGTCGTACTCGAATTTTCATCGACCTTTCTACGTACCCCTTTGTTAGGGATCGGACCAAAATGTAGTTCATGAGGCAAAATGCAAAAATACTAGATAAGAAATATGATGCCAACATGAGCAGATGCTAACATGATGCAAATGCTGGTATAAACATGAATGTGATTGAACAAGTCCTAGAGATCGAGTTAAGATATGAAGGGAGCACAAACCTAGTCAAAGATCGAGTTAAAATCTAAGAACTCGGCTGAGGATTAGATAATTATAAGGATCGAGTTATAATCCAAGAAATTATCTTAGCCGGGAAAGAAATTGATAGGTCGAGTTAAGACCCAACAATTTAGAATGACAACAAGGTAAAAATAGTTAAAAGCCAAGTTACGCTTAAAATTATTCGTACTGAGAAGAATAACTATGAATTAATAGGTCGAGTTAAGACCAAAAAACTCAGGACGAAAGCGAGATAAAAATAATTAAAAGCCAAGTTACGGTTTAAAACTATTCATACCAAGAAGAATAACTATGAATTAATAGGTTCAGTTCAGACCTAAAAACTCGGGACGGATAACCAAGTTACGGCTTAAAATTAAATTTACCGGGAAGGATAACCATGAATTAACAGGTCGAGTTAAGATCTAAAATTTCAGAATGAAAGTGGGATAAAAATAACTAAAAGCAAAGTTACGACTTAAAGTTAAATTTATCGGGAAGAAAAACACGAATTAATAGGTCGAGTTAAGACCACAAAATTCGGGACAGAACGCGAGATAAAAAAAAATGTTAAAAGCCAACTTACAGCTTAAAACTAGATTTATCAGAGGGAGAAAACACCTAGAAAAGATAAGGGTTTAAAACACATAAAATTATTTTTAGAATTATTTCTAAACAAACAAAATTTTCTCAAAGTATTTTTAAGAAACACCCGAGATTATAAAATCACTTTTGAAAAGTTCTAAAGGTCGTTTTTAGAAGAACACACACACAAAATAAAAATTTTAAAGAAAAATAATTAAAGATTTTATGTTTTCTAAAAAAATATTTTTGCTAATAAAACAAAGACAAAATAATCTACACTAATAAAATAGACACACACAAAGGAAATGAAATGCATGCAAATAACAATATATATACTTAAATCCCCAAACAGCACCTCTCAAAACCCTAAAACATCATAATGATGAACTGACACGACGTAACTTCTGGTTACCTTGTGGTCGCCGAGCCCGAACTCCTCTGATATGGCAGCCATCGGGTAAAAATCCCTCCAACATGGCGGTCGTCACATGGCAATTGGAGAACATGGCGGTCGCTAACATGCGACATAGCGACCACCAATATGAGACACGCATAAGGCCCATAGGTCGTGCAGATTTGGTTCATTCTTTCATACCACTTTCTTTCTCTAGCGCCTCTGCTCCCAAAAACTCTCCCAACCTTCCCTTAGCTTCTTCTTGCTTTCCACCTTTCGTGCCTCTTTGCTTCCACTTTCGTACGATGTTTACTCTACTGTTTGTGGTCACTTTCCTTTTCATGGCGGGCCAGGGTCATGACGATGACTTGGGGGCGAGACGAGGCCCTCTTGCCACTAGGAGCTCTTCCATGGGGACTCTCAGGGGTACATCCACTACCCTTCCTGCTGGTGGGGTTACTATCACATAGCTCACTGCTGCGATGGATGCTCTTGTACTCGAGGCGGAGCGTGCCTCCCACCGGGCTGCTGAGGAGGCACGGGCAGCAGCCGAGGCACAGGCAGCTGCTGATGTTGCTGTTGAGGCTGCGATGGTCGACTTCTTGGACCCTGATGCTAGAGAGGGTCATTCAGCACCCTTCGACCCGCATACTTATGCTCCAGTACCCTATCGCGTGGTTCCAAGCAGGATGAGATGCTACAAGCCCCCCACCGACGTTGTTGCTGCCGTCGTTCTTTTACGGGAGCCTGACCACCACATTTATCTCCGACGACCTTCGGTATGTACCCTATTCTTACTGTTTTTAATACCAAAGCATGATATATCAAACGTAGACGCATGCCTAGGATCCCCCAAATGATATGATAATGTATTTTGATATGATGATGATGAATGGTGATGAATGATGATTTATTTTGATGATAGTGTGATTGATGATTGAGATTTGAACTTAGTTTAGGTACCTATGTAATGTGGATTAAAACAGTAGGGACACTAGTATTTGAACAAACAATGAAGCAGGCAATTATTTAGTGAAAAGCACAAAATTAAAGGGTTGAATTTTTTTTATTTTTAGGGAAAATATAAAAAATAAGGGGGATTTTGTTTTTATTTTTGAGGCATGAAAATTGAAGGGGTAATTATTATCAAAAATCCTAAAAATAGAGGCAACTTTGTTAAAAATTTCTAAAAATTTAGGGTAAATTTTTCAAAAATCACAAATTTTAGAAATCTAAGGAGTATTTTAAAATTTTTGGTGGAAATCCTTAAAAAATTTTGAAAAAATCCTAGAAATATGGGGTAAATTTTTAGAAGAATTCTAGAGATTTTTAGAAAATCTTAAAAAATTAAGAAAAATTCTTCGAAAAATCCTAGAAAATATTTTAAAAAATCTTAGAAAATTAAAAAAAATTTGAAAAATTCCTAAAAAAAGGGGTAAAACACAAATATTAAAGGGAAGATTTTTTTAATTAATTTTTTGCTGATTTTTAATTAACACAAAAATGATAAAGATTCTACTCGGTGCACTAGGGCTTGTGGTTCCTAGCCTTTTACTAGGATGTGCAAAAATCAAAGGGTCGTCACTTACATACGAACCTAGGGTTAGGGTGCCTATTTTTCTAGGGCTTGAAAGAACCGAAGGGTCGTTACTTATACATGAATCTAGGGTTAGGGTGCCTAATTTTCTAGGACTTGAAAGAACCGAAGGGTCGTCGCTTACACATGAACCTAGGGTTAGGGTGCCTGGTTTTCTAGGGTCGTCACTTACACACGAATCTAGGGTTAGGGTACCTAAATTTCTAGGGCTTGAATGAACCGAAGTGTCGTCGCTTACACACGAACCAAGGGTCATGGTGCTTAGTTTTCTAGGGCTTGAAAGAACCGAAGGGTCGTCACTTACACACGAACCTAGGGTTAGGGTGCCTTGTTTTCTAGGACTTAAAAGAACCGAAGGGTCGTCACTTACACACGAACCTAGGGTTAGGGTGCCTAGTTTTCTAGGGCTTGAAAGAACCGAATGGTCGTCACTTACACACGAACCTAGGGTTATGGTGCCTAATTTTCTAGGGCTTGAAAGAACCGAAGGGTTGTCACTTATACACGAACCTAGGGTTATGGTGCCTAATTTTCTAGGGCTTGAAAGAATCGAAGGGTCGTCAGTTACACACGAACGTAGGGTTAGGGTGCCTAGTTTTCTATGGTTTGAAAGAACCAAAGGGTCGTCGCTTACACACGAACCTAGGGTTAGGGTGCCTTATTTTCTAGGGTTTGAAAGAGCCGAAGGTCGTCGCTTACACACGAACATAGGATTTTGCTTTTAGATATTTTTCTACACTTTTCTTGCTCGATCTGTTCTTTATATATTCTCTGTTTGTCTTCTTCTTTTTAGGCTGGTCATTATGTCCGTGGCTTTGGAGGTTTTGCCTCTGGAGAGGTGTTAGAGTGGTATGATGCCTTACCTGTTCCCAGTCGGGCTTATATTGATGCCTTCGATTTTGCTCGCTTCATACCCTTGTTGGGTAGGACGAGCAACGACCAGGTATGGTTAACAGCTCTAACCGAGTGGTGGTGGGATACCACCAACACCTTCCACTTTACCACTTTCGAGGCCACCTTGACACCTCTCAATTTTGCGCTGATCACCGGCATCCGGGTTGGAGGAGCTTCCATCCCGTTTGATGCATCCATAACCTAGTCGACCGACGCGCTACTGTACTTTCTTGGCGTCATTCCAGCACAATAGACAGAGACCGCGTCAGATATACGTGGTTCTTCGACTGTTTCAGACATTTTCACTACACCGAGCCCTGTCACTATGAGTGGGTCGCCCGAGGCTTCTTGATGTACATGTTCAGTACTTCCTTGTTTTCGAACAAGGAGAACACCGTTCATTTGCATTACTTGGGTGGCCTGGCTTGTCTTGATCGGGATGCATCTTTCGACTGGGGAGGAGCTACTCTCGCCACTCTCTACAGTTTTATGCGGACCTTGACCCAGTTCCCTCAAGAGCTCAGCATTGTGGGATATTAGAGGGTCTGGGAGGTATGGTTTAGTTTTTGCAGTTCCCCATTCAGTTTTGTTATCTCTTATTATTTTCTTGCTTACATCTTCCTCTTTGTAGTTATGGACCTATGAGTTCTTCGGGTTTCATGTCCCGGCGAACTCTTCTATAGACCCTTAAGTCATTCCCCGAGTAGCCCGATGGTTCCAAGGGCTGAAGGAGAAGAAGGCTAGGGGGAAGGACATCGACCACTTCCGGGTGTTATTGGACCGGCTGACCCCTGACCAAGTATCATTTTTACTACTCTCTGTATCATACTTGTACTGCACTGTACTATTTTTTTTCTTTCCTCCTCTGTACATTGATCACCGTATTCTATTCACTGATCTTTATACTGCACTACACTGTAGTGTTCATTGTACTCTGCAGGTTTAAGGGATGCCTAGCAGGGAGTAGAGGATCGGGCTGACGCGGATCTGATGCGCAGCCGGGATCCTACTTCGAGATGGATTCTGTTGGAGGGTCCATTTTAATGGGAGTATTATCTAGGAGAGTGATTGGTTCGCCAGTCGCTTGGTCTGGATCACTTTTGAATCCTGGTGATTCCTCCGGCCTGTATACGCCGGACCGATCATCTGAGTCGAGTCGATCTTCTCCTGGAGGTGATGGGGACTCCTGCTACTGAGCTGTTGGCGGCTAAGGGAGATTATATTTCCTGGGCCCGGGCACACCTGTTAGGACCATTAGGACCTGGCCCAGTTGGTGGTAGGAGGAGGCGAGCATCGGAGGCTACCGATGCTGACGTTGCTGATGCTGCTGCTGGAGCTGCGGATGACGCCGCCAGAGGGAAGAGGGGCCCAGAGATTTCCTGGGAGATTCAGACCGTGGCATACGGCTTTTCTATCCCTCCACTGGTTCCTGTTCCACCGGCGCCAGAGTTCAGGGCAGAGATCGACCAGGTTTGTCTTACACCTTTCCTTCAGTTACATCCTGTTTTACCTATCCAACCTTCTTGAACTGTTCCTTTTTTCTTTTTGCAGATTGATCAGGCTTGGTTGGACCGCATGATGCTGATGGTTATCGGCCTTAGAGCACTGGTCCGACGGATGGATGTCACCATCCGAGCAGTTGGCATTACTTTCACACTGGTGGCCATTGTAAGTATCTCATATTTTATTTTTGTTTTTTTGCACTTTCTTTTGTTCTGAGTCTTGCTTCTCTTTTGATAGCCTCCAGTACTGGCTACGGCATAGTACCTTCTACTCCGCCTCCAGCTCCGACTCCAGTTCGAGGTCGTGGATCTCGTGTTGCCTTCTCTAGAGCTCATTCTAGAGGGTCCATTTCCTCTCCCAGGAGCCGTTCAAGAGTCGTGTCTTCCTCTTTTGGCAGTGATGATGGTGATGATTTTGACCGGCTCTTTGAGGACGACAGTTCAGAGGATGCCGGTCCTTCTTCCTGCCGGGTCCGCCCAAGGTGTGACTGAGAGAGAGAGAGAGAGAGAGAGAGAGCTCCCCCTCCCCAGTTTTACTTATCTTCATGACACATTCAGATACTTTTTTGGTTTTTATGGGCTTGCGTGCCCCAGCTACTTATGGGCCTACGTGCCCTTGTTTTCACTATATCAGGCCCAGGTGCCCCAATTTTCATTTTTGATACATTCTATGTATTTTTGTGCCATACTTTTCATGTTTATCTGCTTGTATGACTTTTTTTTATTTGTTGTTCAATCTACTGTGGATGCACAATGTCAAAATTTATACAAATCTTTCAGACGGCAAACTGATACACACCTGCCATGTTCAAACATGGCAGTCGCCATTTCCAAGGAGACTGACATGGCGGTTTCCATTTACAACTTGGTGGTCGCCTGGTCAAAGGGCTGATGTCACTGTACTATACTTTTTAGAGTTGGCGGTCGCCACATTCAAAGTGGCGGTTGCCATATTGAACGTAACTTTTGCCAAATTTTTGGTTTCTCGCCATTTCTTATCTTATAAATACAGCCCTAGAGGCCCCATTTTCTGTTGTTCTAACCCAGATGGCTAATTCCCTTTCTTAATGGATTGAGGCATTCTCTCATATCGAACGTTTAAACTTCGTCCCTTTCGGTATCAACTCCTTATTTCCTCTCATGGCCATAAAGATTGACGGGCATTTACTGAAAGCAGCTGCTTAGCTGTGGGACCTGCAATCCCACATCTTTCGATTCAACCTTAAAGAGCTATGCCCCATTGTGGAGGAGTTTGCTGCCATTTTGGATTTGGCTCCTCGAAACTCTGTTGTAGTTCCCTCTTTCTTTGTTTCAACCGGTCAGCAGGTGATACAGCTTTGTGGTCTATCTAGGATGGAGGCCTCTCTTTTGACACAGGACGACTGTCTTAACATACCATGAATCATTGATAAATTTTATCCTACTGGTGACCTTAGTGACCTCGAATTTTAGCTGCGACGACGTTATGCTCTTTACTTTTGTCTTCTTGCTTAGTATCTTCTTGTTCCCTCTGAGGGGTGAGTTAGTTGTGCACTGGTTGACATTGCTAGTCAGATGTGGATGGAAAAGAACTTCGTACCACTTGTCCTAGCCGAGACGCTACTGGGCCTAGATGCTATTCATCGTTGTGAGACTAATACTTTTGCTGGCAGCCCCTTGCTCCTTCGGGTAGATTCAAACCTTTCTCTTTATAAGACTTGTGTCATATTGCAAAGCTCTGCTCTCACTGATCTAACTTTTTGCTGTAGATCTGGTTGATGGAGAAAGTTAATCTTGTGTAAAAACCACCTACCGATAGACATAGCGCTGCAACTTTTCTTTGCCGCCCCTGTTATCAGATATGCAGTACCGAGTCAGCCTGGCAACAGTACCTCTCATCCATAACTGGCCCAGATATTACTTGGCAGTGCCCTTGGTGGCGGATCCCTTCCATGACTCTGACTACAATGGATCACCCTAGTGTTCTGTTGATTGGTCTGCGTCAGACTACTTTATATTACCCAATCGGATCATGCGGTAGTTCGATCGCAGTTAGATCATCTTTCCCAGTATCCGAGGTCGTCTATTCTCATCTACGCTGCGGGCTCCATTTTCTAACAATGTATCAGGATGCCTGGCCTTCTCGTTCACGCATAAAAGTGCAGGAGTTGCAATGTCCCGAGATTTCTGCTGAGTACAAGACATGGCTGATGCAGGATCGGGAGAAAAAAGATAAAGAAGAAGGAAAGCAAGCAGCAAAAAGGAGGAGGATTTGAGGCCTCCTGCTTTGTTTCAAAGATTTCACAGCTTTCCTTTTTTTATTTGTAGAGTTTGGGGCTTGCGCGCCCTTCCTTTTATTTTCAAAAATGGAGTAATAAAAATTTCTGCTCTATGTTTAGGATGGTTCAAATTTATTCAAAGTTTTTGTTTTTAAATTCAAAAATTAATTTGCATTGGTCTTACTTAGATTCAAAGATGGTTGGAAACAAAGAATGTAGCCGGAGGATTTCTTAAAGAAGGTGCCTACGTATCCCAAAAAGATGAAATCAGGCCGTGACGTAGTTACAGCTCGATTTGTTCTCGAGTATTGACACTCTCTTTTTTGATGTCATAACATTTGCCAAGGTCACCCTTTCAGATTTTCGACCTTGCGGGCTGCTCTAACTTCTGCCTGAGTTGCCTTTTTGATTTTCAACTCAGTAAGCTTTTATTTTATCTTTATTTTCGCCTCAAGTACAGTACTTTTTGAGTTGATCGAGGTTAACCGGAGTGGAGAACACATGGCCATCCAACTTTATAATAATTGCTGCACCACCGGTCATAATGGTTTTGATGAGAAACGGTCCAGACCAAATCGGCTTGAACTTGTCTCTCGGGTCAAAGAAAGGAGCTCTGATTTTCTTAAGAAACAGATCTTGTTCTCTGAGATCTCGGGCCTTAACCCTCTTATTGAATGCTCGAGCTATCCTCCTTTGATAGCCTTGTACATGAAACAGCGCCTGCAGTCTTTTTTCATCAAACAAGAGCAATTCTTCCATTAAGTTCATTTGCTATTTTGCTTCTGAAATACTAGACTCGACCACCACTCTTAGTGAAGGGATTTCCACATCGATGGGAAGCACGACTTTCATCCCGTACACTAAAGAGTTTGGCGTAGTTCTAGTTGAAGTTCTAATCGACGTCCTGTATTCCCAAAGTGAAAATGGTAGATGTTTGGGCCAATCCTTATGTGAGTTGATCATCTTTTGCAAGATTTTCTTGATGTTCTTATTTGCTGCCTCAACTGCTCTATTGGTTTGCGATCGAAATGGTGAGGACTTGTGAGCCACTATTCGGTATTCCTCAAAAAGATCCAAGATCTCCCCTTGAAAATGCAAGCCATTGTCTGAGATGACCTCATGGGAAACTCTGTACTGGCAAATGATGTTTTGCTTGATGAACTTAGTAACATGAGCGGCTTTCAATACTGAGTAGGAGGCGGCTTCCATCCACTTGGTAAAGTAGTCATTGGCTACTAGGATGAACTCATGCCCATTTTATGCCATATGTGTTACCTTGCTGATCACATCGATGCCCCATACTGAGAATGGTCATGGTGACGTTAGGTTATACAACTGAGATGGAGGAACGCGCATAAGGTTTGCATGAATCTAGCACTTATGACACATTCACACGAACTGTATACAATTTGTCTCCATCGTCATCCAAAAGTATCCTTGTCACAGGATTTTCTTGGCTAACATGTTTCCGCTCTTGTGTGGCCCACAAACTCCCACGTGGATCTCTTTCATCAATGCTTGGCCTTCTTCCGTGTTTACACAGTTTATTGACCCCAGAAAGCCCTCGTTTGTATAGTCTACCATCGCAAATGATGAATTGTGAAAATAATCATCGTATTGCTCTCTTGTCCTTTTTGCTGGCAAACTTAGGATATTCTCTTTTCTCTACAAAGTTCTGAATATCAAAGTACCATGAAAGGTCGTCAGTGCTTTACTCAATTGCGGCCGTCGTCTCATATGCTGACTTTCTCTTCTGTTCAATTATCAAAGGCCTCATTCTGACTCCGGATGGTATGTCAATCATGGATGCTAGGGTGGCCAGTGTGTCGGCAAACTTGTTCTGCAGTCTTGGCACATGGGTAAATATCACTGATTCTAAACACGGTGTCAGTTTCTTTAGCTCTTGACGATAGAGAATCAAGGTTAGGTCCCTGAAACCACGAGTGCTGAATCTCTGATGACTTCAAACCTCCTTGTCCCTAATTCTAAGGCTGTCTCCAATCCAGTTAAACATGTTTCATACTCAGCTTGATTGTTGGTAATTTAAAAGTTGAGCTTCAAAGACAAGGGAACGTGTGATTCGTCAGGAGTGACAAGAAGGACTCCTATTCCATAGCCATATTGATTGGATGCGCCATCAAAATATAGAGTCCACTTTTCATCCCCGACTTTCATCAGCTGTTCGTCAGGAAATTGAAACTCTGTGTCTTCACCTCCTTCAATTGGTTGGTCGGCCAGGAATTCTGCCACAGTCCTACCTTCGACTGACTTTCAGGTGACATATTGAAGATGAAATTCAGATAATAATAGAAACCATCGAGCCATCCTTTTGGTTAGTGCCGATTTTTCAAATAGTTATTTCAATGGGTCTATCCGGGAGATGATATTCACTGTGAAAGAGAATAGGTAATGCCTCAGTTTTTAGAAAGCCCAAACCAAGGCCCAGTATGTCTTTTCGAGTGGTGTGTTTCGTATTTCTGACCTGATCATCTTCTTGCTTAAGTAGTAGACAGCCTTTTCAATTCTACTTTCACTTTCTTGAGCCAACATACATCCCATAGCTAAATCAGTCACTGATAAATAGAGGATTAGTGGCCTATCAGGTTCGTGAGGAGCTAGGATAGGTGGATTTTGTAGGTATTATCGTACGGTATCAAAGGCGTCTTGGCATCTTTGATCCCATTCGAACTCGACTCCTTTCTTTAGTAGACGGAAGAGAGGCTCACAGGTAGTCGTCAGTTTTGCGATGAATTGACTGATAAACTGTATTTTACCCAGAAAGCCCCTAACTTCTTGCTCGGTCTTCGAAGGAGGCATTTCCAAAATTACTTTGTTCTTTGAGGGATCGACTTCAATACCTCGTTGAGTGATCATAAATCTGAGCATTTTTTCGACAGTAACTCCAAAGGCACATTTCTATGGATTGAGCCGCATCTTGTATTTTTGAATCATTTCAAAGAACTTTCGCAGTCCTGTGATGTGGCCATCCCGATCCTTGGACTTGACTATCATATCATCCACGTACACTTCGACCTCCTTATGTATCATGTCATACAGTAAAGTAGTGGTAGCCCTCTAATAGGTTGCCCCTGTATTCTTCAAATCAAATAGAATTACACGATAACAATAGGTGCCCCATGATATAGTGAAAGTCGTCTTTTCTTTGTCCTTGGGATCCATGAGAATCTGGTTGTACCAGGAGAAGCCATCCATGAATGACAGCAAGGCGTTCCTCATTGTACTGTCTACTAAGACGTCGATGTGTGGTAGTGAAAAATCGTCTTTCAGGCTAGCCTTGTTGAGCTCCCAAAAATCCACGCAGACTCGGATATGTCCGTCCATCTTTAAAACATGCACGATGTTGGCTACCCATTTCGGATACTCAGTTACCATGAGAAATCCTGCATTAATTTGTTTGGCAACTTCTTCTTTGATCTTCAAAGCCCATTCTGGCTGGATTCGTCTTAATTTTTGTTTGACCGGTTTGGCATCAGGGTATAAGGGGATATGGTGTTGGATAATGTCAAGATCAATTCTGGGCATATCCTCATAAGACCATGCAAATACACTCTTGAATTCTTTTAATAAAGTTAATAATTATTTTTGTTCAACTAAGGATAAAGAAGAACCAATTTGTACATTTTGCAAGTTAGTTTCATTATCCAGATTTATTGACAAAATTTCTTCAATTACTGGTTGGGCACACATTTCTTCTTATCTTTTTATTAAAAGTTTTATTTCTTTGAGAATATCCCCGTCGAACTTAAAATCATCGAAAAACGTGTAAAATAAATCAAACAAAGCAGAGTAATCAAAAACTTCGTTCATTTCATTGAAAGAAGAGGAAATTACAAACTCAAAAGCATAAACAGGGGGAGGTGCACAAACAGGCGTGCCCTCAACCATAGACTCTAACTCGAACTTGGACTTAGAACAGGCAATATGTACATTAGAAGACTCGAAGGTAAAATTCTTCACTTCCTTTTCAGTTGCATCAACAATGAGCTTGGTGCAGTCGGCTGGTGCGCTGAAGCCCATCATGAAGCAATCCGAGTCGGTTACTTGCTGCTGTGCCATCTTTTCATTGAACAATGTTCCCATGCCAATTCCATCGAACATGTCGACCCAATCTTTTTCTTGAACCTTCTCCTCTTCCCCTTCCCCTTTCACTACCTCCTCTGTATCAGACAACTGATGGCGGAAAAAGATCTTTAGCCCTGACAGTTTTTGATTGGTTTCTTCATCGATTCATGGTTCTGGAAAGCCGCAGTATGGGAAATCTTCTCCATCTTTAACAAAGTACCCATTGAGAGTTCCTGAATAATTGACCTTCCATCCCTTCTTAAGCCCTTCCAAATCTTCCTCCGTCGGTTTGTATCCAAGATCGAAACAGCGAGAAGCTGACAATACCTGAACAGGTTCGGGGATTCCTTGCTGTTTATGTCCTAGTTCGATGCTCGAAAAGTAGGAGATTTGCCTCATCATCGTGATTGCCCTTGGGTTGATGTATCTTTCCTCCTCATTCATTAGCATCTGGACAGCCTGTGCTTCATCAAATTAGAAACCAGTAAGCGATACATCATCTTTGCTTTGCTGAACTTCCAACGAAGTTGAGCCCTCTCCTCCTCTTGGGGAATGAATACTGTCTTTTCTGTGAATAGTTAGAACTGTCCCATTTCTTATCAGCTTCAGTTTCTGACAGAGAGTCGATGGTTCAGCCTGGACCCTTGGGTCATGCAACCAGGGTCTACCTAACAACAATTTAAAAAATTTCGGTACATCTAGTACATGGAACTCGACTGATGTTTTCAAGAGCCTTACTGATATTGCGAACGATGCAAGTCCCAATACGTCCCTCCTCGTATTGTCATAGTCCCGAACTCCTTGATTGCTCTGTGTGAAGTGCTCCGTCTTTAGTCCTAAACAGAGTGCTGTTCTGAGCGAACATACATTTAATGCAGACATGTTATCAATAAGAGTCACATGACCCATTTGTCCAGGCGTTTAACGGTAATTTGTAGCGACTTGTTATGATTCCTTTCCTCTGCTGGCAGATCTTTGTCGAAAAAAGAAATGACTTTCGGTTCTACTGTCGACAGAATAAGTCCAATCAGTTGCTCCATAGTGGCATCTATCGAAATGCTGGCTTTATTTATAACCTTTAGCACGGCTTGTCTGTGTTTATGCGAGGCCATCAGTAGCCCCCAAATGCTGATATTGGCTGGCGTCTTCTCTAATTGCTTCAGCACTGCATCCTCCTCTTCTTCTTGTTCTTTCTCCTTCCCTTTTTTGCTTGGTTGCCCTTTCTCTAGTTAGGCTGGCTTGAAATACTGCCAACTTTTGGTCAGATGTTCTATTTCCTCCATGGGATCCCATAATCCTAGTATTGTTCTCTCGGCCAGTCTTACTTCGTCTATGCATAGAGGGCTTTCAAATGTCAATAAATCATCTAACCCACCAACCGTTGATCTTCCTCTTCTTTCTTCATCATCCTCGATAGCCCATATATTATCAACTTCCTCCCAGATGTCTTCTTCGATAAAATTCACCAACTGTTCCCAAGCGGCCTAAAAATTGGTCCACTCTGCTTCGTTTGATTTCAGCACGACTCTTACTAGCCAATAGGACTGCATCTCGTCGACATATATCTCTTCCTCAAAAAGTTGGGGAAGAGTGATGCCATCAAGCACGTGGCCGAACCCATAGGGTCGGGCTGGATAGTCCAATGGCCGGTCGTCTTCCTCATTATGCTATTATTTCTCCCGTTGGATAGCTAAAGATGCTGTCTGATACCACCCCCGGGCACCATCATCCTATTCTTCCATCCTATCCTAACCGTTTCTAATCATAATAAACGAGTATGCTGTCTGATCCTCATTTGCTGAAACATGAGGACATGGCAGGCGTGCTGAATAGATATATCGTGTTAGAAACAGGCAACCCAAGAGGGGGGGGGGGGGGGGAGAAT
>JAOTRH010464363.1:0-27958 GCA_034768845.1 Heliamphora exappendiculata
TAGAGATCTGGTTTGGTGCGATTCCAGTATGGAGAAAGTTTGTGGGTATTTATATATTTTCATGAGAGAGAGAGAGAGAGAGAGAGAGAGAGAGAGAGAGGAAGGCAGCTGAGGGTGAGGTTCGTTGAAGAACTTTTCTTTTCTTTTTTTTAAAAAAAAATCTTTGGTTCACCAGAAATGCTATGTTCATATGTTCAGCTATTGTTTGGTAACTTTGCTCCAAGTTAAGTTTTTTTGTTTAAAATTATTTTTAAGCCCAAAATATTAAAAGATTGTTTGGGAGATAGATAAGATGACTTTTAAGTGAAATGCTTAACTAAGGTGATTTTAAATCAAAAGGTGGAAAAAAAATTGTTTAAAGTTGTCATAATTTTTTAAAATATATTTTAAAATAATTTTATAATTAATATCGATCTTGTTTGATAAATTTTGAATAATAAATTTTAAAAATATAAATTTTATTTTTAAAAAATATAAAAAAATTATGTGAAAAGCAAAATGATTAAAAGCTTTTGCGTTTGAAACGAGATCTTTTAACTTTTTAAAATTTAAGCAAAAAAAAAATTTAAATTTTAAACTAACTTAAAATCGATGGACAAATAAAGTCTTACAATTACGTGGAACACATCTTATATAACTATGAAAAGAAAAAATTATTAGGTACTCCAGTTCTAAAATACTATATGTCATTATTTACATGGTACTTTTGACAAATATTAATATAAGATACATACTAAATAAGTTATTTTATTTTTTACTTATTCAACAAAAATGTATTTGTCATTATGCTCACATATAGTGTTCTAATATTACTAAATAATTAATCTATAAAAAACTTGTCTTCGAATCTCAATATTTGTGCCTCATGGCAAAACTCTTTGCGCCTATTTGACAAGAGGTTTGGATCTTTAAATTAAATTATTAATTTATGAGTTTTATAAGATTATATTTTATTTTATAAATATAAGTTGAATTATTAATTCGAGTACACTATAAATCCCACTAAAGGTTAGAATAATCAAATTCATGGAGGGTTTGTTTTTATTTTTTACTTCCCAGTTTACCCTCTCACACGACAAATTACCAACCAGAATCTTTTGTAAACCGATTTTTACCAAATAGGTTTTTTTTTACAGTTTAGAATTTTGTGCAAGTAAGCAATGTTTTAATTATAAATTTTTAATTTTAAAAAGTTCCCATGAGTGAATTTAATAAATTTTAAAAAATTAATAAAAAAACAAAAAATAAAAATAAAAACATAAAAATTAACTTATTAGCTTATTCAGCTTAATTTTAAAAAAAAATAACTTATTAGATTATTTTAAAAAATAAAACAAACACAAGTTTGTATAATTTATTATATTATCCTACTTAAATCAAATATTAAAAAACTAATATTATTTTATTTTTAATTTCACATTTTTTTAAATTTTACCTTGCTATTAATTTGCCTCAATTTAGATTATCAAGACCTTTCCTCACATGTGCGAAAATAAGAGGATTTTTTTAAAGTTTGAACGACGACTGTGGTCAAACGTGATTGGCCACACCCAATCATTGGATCACAAGTCGGCGTCTCCGGAATCTAAATTTTCCGGCGCGTTTCGCCGGATTATGAATCAATATTTATGTAATAAAATAAAAAGCCTCATTTTTAATGCCACAATCTTAATTTTCAATTTCAAAAAAAAAAAAAAAAAAAGAAATCATTGCAGCCTTCAATATAAAAGAACAGTGATCGAGATTGTTTAAAAAAAATATTTTATTTAATTTTACTTGTTCTAATAATTTAAGACTTCAAATATTAAATTTAATATTAATTATTTAAAGTGATGATAATTAATATCAGTAATTTGAAAATATATTAATGAGATGCAACAAACACGAAGGTGTCTTACTTTGGAGTAATTATTCTCTGATTCCGGAGTTTCATAATTTTCCCTTACTTTGACAATTCCAAATTTAATACCCTCGCTGGCAGCTAGGTACGACTCCCCCACCTACCATTGTTGTGGGCCCAACCTTTGTCACCTTCAACATTTTTTCAAATTTATGCAATGTAAATTGATTTTAATATTATAAAATATTGAAATAAAATTAAAATAAATGTCTTGGCTTAGCGTACATAGAAATAGTCGGTACTTTTTTATTTATATATATATATATATATATACATACACACAGAGCAATTGACACGAGTCGATGCATATTTGGAGAGAGCACGTGTTCTCTTTTATTTTTTTGTATATGTATTATTATTTATAAAAATAAAATAAAATTATATATAAGTATTCATAAAATTTGTTTAGTGTTTTTTCTAAATATAAAATTATTATATTATTTTAAATTTTTATATACAAAAATATTTGAAACTAAGAGTTTTAAAATAACAATTTTTGAAAAATAACCTTATTAAAACTTTTATTTGGTTCGAATTTTTATTTGATTTTTCTAACTACAGATTTTGTTCATTTGTTACTCATGAGAAAAGTTTTAATATGCAATAGAATATCATTTGTTATTGAAATATTATATAAATTATGATATTTTAAAAAAAATAAATTACAAAAATTTATTGTTGGTGCATTCAAATATTGCAAAGTATTCAAATGGGCGAAATTAACAAGTCAAATTAAAACACTTGAGCTAACACTATAATGTTTTAGTTAATTTGATCAATATGTTTATGGCCCAAAATATATAAATATAAAAGTTTTTGCTTTAATTGTTACAATTTTTTTGTAAAAAATATAAGACTACAAATTTTTATACTTATTTATACTTATTTAAGTTTTAGCAATATTCTATTGTTATTAGTTAGAAAAAGAAAAAAAATTAATTTTAAGTTAATTAGTGCCCCTTCTAAATTAGATTTCTGGCTCTGCCGCTTAATTGACATGATTTAATCACGGTTTGATTAATCATAATTAATTATAGTTTCTTGATTGATTAAAGTCGTAATAGTTAAAAATTGCAAAAGATTGTGATGTGTATTTTTACTAATTATTGGACTTATAATTAAACTATTTCAAAACATGGATTATGTCCTCATTTGATCCATTTTTTTTACAGTTGGGTCAATAATCAGTTTGACAAACTTACCATTAAGAGCTGTACAATAATCCAAGAAACTGGAGATCAGAATATAGAGTTATCAACTCAAGAATTCAAAGTGCTTCCACTTCAATATCTAGCAAATTTGGTATCACCACCATCACAGATTGATAAGCCTATTTTGCAACTTATTATATTTAATTACAATAAAATATATAGTTAACTAAATATTAATAAATATTTTTCTCTACAGACGTTGTTGCTATCGTAATAAAAATTTCTTCTGTAAAAAAGAGAAAAAGATGAAAGCGCGATGGGATGGATATTTTCTTTTTAGGATGGATAGTTTCTTTTTAGATATAACCATATGTCATACTCAGTAAGCATTCTTCCATTTGATTTATACATTTTCATAACATTTATAAAAAAAAAATCAACCAAGTTACCAACTCAATATATTGTCTACAACTTTGCAGCCTTGTCTCATGACTCTAACAATTGGGGTTCATTTATTAACAATAAAAGTGAAACACTTTTGAAAATGGTGGAACCCTATCCGATCATAGCAGCCACAAATTTACAAATAAAATAGTTATGAGGTAAGTTTAAATGCTATCATATCATCCTTGTTTCTATAAAGAAGAATAAATGTGTATTATAATATTTTACTATTGATTTTAGGCAAAAAGACACTTTCTACCACCCAAGCTACAAAAATCTTTATCCACCCAAATGTGCAAGAGACGAAAGATTTAAAATTATGGTGAGTGACACATATAATATCATTCCATACACAAATCCTTCTATATGTGTTAAGAATCTTTGTGCGTTCAAGATATGTAACCATTGTTGCATTGATAACTTTTAGGAAATTAAAAATCAGCACCTTTTGGAGGACATGTGCAAACAAGATGAAAGGACTTTTACAACCAAATTAAGTACCATCAAAGATATTTTAAACTCTATGAATAGAATAGTTTACCTAACAAAGTAAAGTGTATTTATAGGAACAAATTTACTATACAAGAGCATGCATCTATCGTGAGTATATTGTCACATGACAAGTGTTAGTATATAACTTGCAGTGATTGTCGAAGGATAACATCTGAAAACTTTGACACCATATTTTCGTGTGATACTTGCCATAAAGTTAATGTTATAGCACGCCCATGATATACCAATATTGTTACATTAGTAATTTCATACTATAGTTTCATTCATAATTTTAAAAAAAAAAAAAACTATTCCACGTATGTGCTTTATACGAGATGAGCTAAGCGTTGCAACAGAAACTACTCCTACAATACACTTCGGAAAATCAGCAAAAAAAAAAAGTACTGTTATGTAGAGTCCAAAATCTTGATGTAACATAGAGGTAAGTAATATGCAATTTGTTTATAAGTACCTTATAAGCAAAAGTTTCAGAAAAAGGGAACATTATTATTTATAATCTCACTTGTTGATTTACAAAAAAATGGATTAATGAGTGCACTCATATAGAAGATACCTTTAATGTGAAGTTGGCATACAAGAAAAAAGTGCTCCACTGCCCAAAATCATGACAATTGAAAATCTATAGATGAATATAAAGCTCCTCCTTTATGATTGTTGCATGTTTTACGCTTTATATATACATGTTTGAAGATACTTTTACAGTACCAACAGAATATTTGGATTTTTAGATAGGATTGATATTTATTGTGTGGTTGATGATTGATTGTTACATAAATAAATTCTTGCTCAACTTATTAATATAATTAGTGTTCAATACGTGCATCACATGCACCTATATCTTGTATATATAGTACTCAGAAAAAATCTAATAATTTTCCGTACAGAACATATGGATGGCGCAGCTTCATATGCATTTAAGGTCATAGCCAAGATGTGGAATTCATGCAGGCTTCCAAGAACCCAACATGCTATAACATTTCAACCACTCGGCCAACGATATGTTGTATTAAGAAACAACTTAGGCTTCTTACAACAAATTAATGTGAAAATATATATAAAAAGATTAATTTTCGTTAACCTCTTTGTTTGGGATCGTCACAATCAGAACACAGTTCTCCATGGTGGCCTTGACCTGATCTATTTACGTATTTTTCGACAGTTGAAATAGCCTCATGAACTTGCCTCTGTTGCGCTCCATCCGACGCCAAGTATCGTTTTTCTCCTCATTCTCCACGTTTCTCTCCCTACTAATCTATAGTACTCCAACCTACGACGACAAAATCCTAGGATGGCGATTGTCGACAGGGGGGCAGTTAGGGTTTTTGGAATAAGTGAGCTGCGGCCATAATTTTTGCAATGAATGGCATATTTGATATATTTTAAAATAATATTTAAAAATTAGGATAAGAACTTAAAAACACTTAGTAGTACTGTGATTTAATTTTCTAGAAATCTTTTAAATATGATTAATAATTAATTAATTAACTCTAATTTTTAAGCAATATTTGATAAAGTTATTTAAATTAATAAAAATTCTGGGAAAAGAAACTAACTTAAACACAAAGGTTACCAAACACTTCAAATTTTTCTGCGCTTTCCCCCAAAAAAAGTCAAGAAATTAAAAGGCACACAAAAAAAACGTCTTAACAAGCCAAGCTTTATGGAATACGTGTAATAATTTCTCCTTGAAGTTAATTTTATTTATTTAAGATTTTTGTTCATGAAAATTTATAAAATTCCTATCTTAAAAGTCTGTCTAGTGCCCTAAAAACTCGTGGCCATCCCACTTGCTTATTCTACATTTTTTATGCATATAAAAGTGTGTTTGTAACGAACAAGCCATCCCAAAAAATAAAAAATAAAAAAAACGAGCAAACACTATATAGAGAAACTGAATTAATCATTAACTATAGTTTTTACAACATTATTTTATAGTAGTAGAAACCCTTAACTACAGTTTTTACAACATTATTTTCAGTAGTAGAAACCCTAATTTTACTATATAACAAATTTTAGAACTCTTATTCACTTTGATGCGTGATTTTCTTGATTTAGGTATCGTTTGGTAATTTTATTTTAAATTGAGTTTTTTATTTTTAAAATTAAAGCACAAAAAGCTAAAAAACCTCATTTGGCAACCCAAAAACTTTTAGCCCTTTTGATTTTTACAAAAATATATTTTAATAGATTTTTAAGAAGTATTATCACTTTTATTATACCATCTATCTTTTTATAAAATTTATGTTTTCAAAATCTACACGTCAAAATTTATAAAATAATATTCATATTGAATATAAAATTATTTAAAATAACATAAATTTTAAAAAATTATAATAATTTTAAGTCAAGTTTTTTGACTTTTGACTTAAAATCACTTTAAGTCAAGTTTTTTAGCTTATTGCCTTTTAACTTAAAGTCATAAATACAATTCACCAAATAATTTTTTTTACTTATTTAACTTAAAACAACATTAAGCAAAAAGCTTCGCTCAAAGTTAGGTTGACAAACGAGGCCTTAATTTAAAATTCAACTAGCTGTAAGTTATGCTTTTTGCATTTTTTAAAAATATTATAACTTTTATTATACATATTTATTTTTTGTAAAAATTATATATTTAAACTGTCCTCGTCAAAATCTATCAAAAAATTTTATATTGAATATAAAATTATCTAAAAATAAATCTTAAAAAATTATATCAATTTTAAGTAAAAATTTTTATTTTTTGACTTAAAATTACTTTAAGTATTTGTCTTAAAATCACCACAAACCTCTCCTAAATGAACTTTTAGTTTTTTATAAAATTTTAAAGTAATTTTAAACCTGTCTTAAAACTAGTTTGCCAAATAAAACCATAATATGGTTGTCACAAACGCTGCAGAAAAGCCTAGGTAGGGGTCTAAAGTTAGACAAATTAGAAACCAAACAGATAAAGCAAAAAGAAAAGGAATTAAGAAAATGAAAGGTTAGCTATTGGTATAGCTCAATCTCTGGCCAATCACCCAAGTCCAACCAAAAGGGGATTGGTTAGTGTGGGGTTGTTGAATGAACAAGTGGCCTGGGCTAATTATTCACATATTTTGGAGTTATTTGGTATTATTTATGTGATATTTTTATTTAATAACAGTGTTGAGAGTAATTATTTAGTAATTTTGGAGCTATTTAGCGAGTATTATTTACGTAGTGCTTCTATTTATGTTGGATTACTTTTATTGAATTAGTAGGAAATCAGAGTGACTCAATTAATATGCATTTAATATTTTTATTTACAAAAAATATCAAGTGAGCAATCAAATGTGATACCTTAAAAAATATTTAATCATTTTCAACAAGTGGCAGCATGTGCACTGAGATTCTTTTCGAGATTTTGAAAAATCTCACTATTATAGTAGTATTAATTCAAAATATTTCATGGTTATATAGGTTCGTCCTTCTAAGTTTTTTAAAAAATTTAATACATGTCATTCTAAAAACTTATAAGAATAATTCGCTCATCCTAAATTAAAATTCTACGTCCGTCCATATACTTCAACCTAAATATATACTCACGTTTACATGTGAATGTGATTTTGGGATTTAGATTAACTATGTAAATAAAAAGGAATACATGATTTGAGATTAAATATAACCTGATCACCCCAAAAGAGAGAGAATAGAGTTAAAAAGACCGGGAATCCAAGCGAGATACCTGGATTGCTTAAGAATCCTTAAATTGGGGGAATGTGTGTGTCGGTGTACCAATCCTCGGGTGGTAATCCAAGCAAGGCTCCAATGTAGGCGTCGGAAGTTCGGATCTTGGTATTTCAGCAAAGGTTTGGTGTCGGGACTCGAAATTGCTCGGCGACTCGGCAGAGCTTCTCTATCAAAATCTCTCTCTAATTTTATGTCTTGAAAACGTAACAGGGGTATGGTATTTATAGAATTCTTCAACTAATTAGATGCTGCCACGCTCTGGGACACGTCAGGGTTTGTAGAGTTGGCGGTCGCCAGGTCACGAGTTGACGGTCGCCATGTTGAAGTTGGCGGTCGAGGTTAGAGTTGGCGGCCGCCATGATGCAAATTGGTGGTCACCATGATGAAAGGTGGCGGTCGCCATTTTGGGCTAGGGCTTCCACAAAGTTCTATGACGGTCGCCATGAAGAAGGTTGGCGATCGCCTTACTTGGGCAGCAAGTTTCGATGGTTCGTCAAAATTTCACTGGTTTGAAGGTTTCAGGTTCAAATACCGAGCTTAGATAACTTTTCGATGATCGAACTGAGGCACTATTCCACTTATTTTCAGCATCGAATTCGCCTAAAATTATGCGAGGTCAAATTGGGGTGTCTACAGTTGCCCCTCTTTGACATAACTTGCATAGCAACGCGTGAAGCAAGTTATATCAAAGATCCAGAGACAACATCCATTTGACCGAGCCGTCAATCTTAGGCCGTACTAGCACACATATGATATTGGTCGTATTCAACTTTTTATCGAGTTCCCTACGTACCCTCTTTGCTAGGGATCAGACCAGGACGTAGTTCATGGGGCAAAATACATGATAAGAAACATGATGCAGATGCTGACATAAATTCTAACATGATATAGTGTGATGCAGATATGTATAATGTGAGTCAGTTTAGGGTCATGAGAAGGACCGAGTTAGTTTAGGGTCATGAGGAGGACCAGTCAGTTTACGGTCATGCGGAGGACCGAGTCAATTTACGGCCATGAGGAGGACCAGTCAGTTTAGGGTCATGAGGAGGACCAAGTCAGTTTACGGTCATGAGGAAGACCAGTCAGTTTAGCGTCATGTGGAGGACCGAGTCAGTTTAGGTTCATGAGGAGGACCAGTCAGTTTAGGGTCATGAGGAGGACCGAGTCAGTTTACTGTCATGATGAGGACCGAATCAGTTTAGGGTCATGAGGAGGATCGAGTCAGTTTAGGGTCATGTGGAGGATCGAGTCAGTTTAGGGTCATGAGGAAGACCGAGTCAGTTTAGGATCATGAGGAAGACCGAGTCAGTTTAGGGTTATGAGGAGGACCAGTCAGTTTAGGGTCATGAGGAGGACTGAGTCAGTTTACGGTCATGATGAGGACCAAATCAGTTTACGGTCATGAGGAGGACCTAGTTAGTTTACGGTCGTGATGAGGACCAATCAGTTTAAGGTCATGAGGAAGACCAGTCAGTTTAGGATCATGAGGAGGACCAGTCAGTTTACGGTTATGAGGAGAACCAAGTCAGTTTAGGGGTGTGAGGAGGACCAG
Organism: Heliamphora exappendiculata; assembly: GCA_034768845.1. Taxonomy (NCBI): domain Eukaryota; kingdom Viridiplantae; phylum Streptophyta; class Magnoliopsida; order Ericales; family Sarraceniaceae; genus Heliamphora; species Heliamphora exappendiculata. Next base: position 9,251 of record JAOTRH010464363.1, read on the forward strand.
TCAGTTTTGGATCACGAGGAGGACCGAGTCAGTTTAGGGTCATGAGGAGGACCGATGAGTCAGACATTGAATTGAGTTAAGACTTTAAAAATTGGGGACAAGGTGCAGGATAATTAATAATTAAAAGCCAAGTTACGGCTTCAAATTAACTTTATCGGGAAGGATAACCGTGAATTAATAGGTCGGGTTAAGACCTAAGAATTTAGAAATCTAGCGTATTAGGTCTTGAAAGATTTTCTTGGCGTACCAGGGCTTAAGGGGCCTAGTTCTCTAGAGTTTGAAAGATTTACTTGAAAGATTTACTTGGCGTACCAGGGCTTAGGGTGTCTAGGGGCCATCTTACGAACCTAAAATTTTGACAACACTTCGTATATGACTAGGATTTGGAAGAAGTTTGCCTCGTACACTAGGGCTTGGATCGACGAACCATTGATGAGGGTTGGTACCTGGCTTTTAGGATCCACGGGCTCATATTTTTTGCTTTGGTCTTCAAGAGTTATGCCCCACCATCATTCTTATTCTTGTCCCCCGGGAGTTCATGCCAATACCCTTTCTGTTCATCATATATCCTTGTGGTCTGACTAGCCAAAAGGTTTCTTTCTTCTTCTATGGGGATTCACATAGATTATGTCCTATCGGTTTCCTTGGTGACTTCAACTGTCTGCTTGCTTGCTCGATGCCTTATGGTTTCCTGTGACGACCGAGTCAGCACTATTCTGGTGAACATTGCTGAGAAAATAAGAGCAGGGAAGGACTTCGTGCCCCTAGTTCTGTCTGAGACCCTGATTGGCCTAATGTTATCCACCCGGGTGTAATCACATCTTTTGTCGGTAGTCCTCTGAATCTCTATTTTCTCCCTTTTTCCTCAGTTTTTACCGTTATTCACTCCTTTTGCTGATTTCTCTCGAATTTTACCACTCTTCTCTCTTTTTTTTTCACTATCTCCACATATCTCTCATTTTGCTGGTTTCTCTCGATTCTTATCTCTTTTCTCTCTTTTCTCTCTTCTCAGATCTGGCTGATAGAAAAGGAAAATCTTCTACAGAAACAGGGTTCAAAAGGGTACAACGATGTTACTACTAAGGCGGCTTAGATTCCTTTTATGACTTTGACCACTATAGACCATCCAAATGTCTTACTGATTGGTTTATGGTTGTCCTCTTTCTATTATCCACACCAGGCAGTTTGGTCGAGGTCAGATCATATTTCACGGCGTATGGAGTCGTAGCCATCTTCTCTTCAGGCCCCATTTCTGGTGCAGTATCGGGAGGCTTGACCATCTCGTTCACTAATTGAGATGCAGGAGCTGCCCCACACTGAGCTCTCCGAGGATTACAAGGCGTGGTTGGTTTAGAGCAGAAACAAAAAGAGAGAAGAACAAGAAGCGAATAGGAGGGAGATTTGAGGAACTTGCCTTGCTTTTAGAATTTTGTAGATTTCTTTTTTTGTTTAGAGTTTGGAACTTTCGTGCCTATTCTTTATTTTCAAAACCTTGTTATTGCAGCTAAAGTAATGAAAATTTCACGTTTATTTGAAAAATGGTTCTCAATTATTTAAAGTTTTTCGATTCTTGCAATTAAACAATTTTATTATCAAAACTCAAATATAAATTTGCGTTGATCATTACTCGAATTCAAAGATGGCTAAAACAAAGAAGGTGGTCAAACTTCTTAAAAGAAGCTGCCTACGTATCTCAAAAAGTGGAATCAGGCCGTAACGTAATTCGAGCTCGATTTTTACTTGGGTATTGACACTCTCCTTTTGTGATGCCTTAATTTTTGCCAAGGTCGTCTTTTCGGGTTTTCGGCCTTGCGGGCTGCTCTAACTTTTGCTTGAATCGCCCTTTCGATTTTTAACTCAGTGAGCTTTTTATTTTATCTCTATTTTTCTCTCAAGGGTTGTTTTTTTTTTTTTTTTGAAATGGTGCAGAATGCATTGCCGTTTAGGTCTACGATGATTACGGCACCCCTGGTCATAATGGTCTTGATCAGATATGGCTCGGTTCAATTTGGCTTGAAATTTTCCCTTTGGTCAAAGACGGGAGCCCATATCTCCTTAAAAATCAAGTCGCCTTCTCTCAAGGCCCGAGTCTTGAACTTCTTATTGAACGTACGAGCTATTCTCCTTTGGCATCCTTATATGTGAAATAGGATTTGTAGCATTCTTTCATCAAATAAGAGAAGCACTTTCAACAAATTCTTCTACCATTCTTCTGCGGGTTGAGCACATCTTATACTTCTTGATCCTTTCAAAAAAAATTTACGGCACTATGATATGGTCGTCTACATCTATTAACGATCATGTTGCCCACATACACCTCGACAACTCTATCTATCATATCATGCAACCAGGTAGTGGCAGCTCTCGGTTGCACCTTGCATCATGCTAGAGTAGTAGGTGCCCCGCAGTGTAGTGAATGCCATCTTTTCTCTATCTTCAAGGTCCATTAGAATTTGATTGTTCTCTGAAAAACCACCCATGAATGACAAGAGGGTGTGCCCCGTTGTACTATCCACCAAGACGTTAGTATGCGATAGTGGAAAATCGTCCTTCGGACTGGCCTTCTTGAGATTCCAAAAATTCACACAGATACCGATGCATCCATCCTTCGTCAAGACTAGCACAATGTTAGCCACCCACTTCGAATACTTGGTTACCATAAAAAATCTTGCATTGATATGCTTAGTGACTTCTTTTTTGATCTTTAGAGCTCCTTTTGGCCATATCCTTCTCAATTTCTATTTGACCGATTTAGCATCGGGATACAAATGGATATGATATTGGATAATATCATGATCAATTCTGGGCATATCCTCGTATGATCGTGTAAAAATATTTTTAAATTCTTTTAATAAAGTCATTAATTGTTCACGATCAACTGAAAATAAAGAAGAACCAATTTGGACTATTTGCGGATTAATTTCACTACTCAGATTTATTGAAAAAATTTCTTCAATTATTGGTTGGACACGCATTTTTTGTTCTCTTTTTTATTAAAGCTTTTAATTCTTCGGGGACATCCCCTTCGAATTAAAAATCATCAGAAAGTATACAAAATAAATGAAGCAAAGCAGAATAATCAGTATGTTCGTTTATTTTATTGATATCAAAGAGAGCAGGGATTATAAAATTAAAAACAAAAGAAGAAGGTGCACAGATAGACGTGCCCTCAAACTCGACATCCAACAGATAAAAACAAAGCAGAAACTTACAAGACTTCGACTTGACTCAAGACTTGCATCATGTAAAAAGGTAAGAATTTAAAAATCAGTTGTGACATTTGGTGCAGATGGAGGTGAGACGACCTTACTGTCAAGGAGATCTTGAATGTCATGGCAGAGTTTCAGACAGTTGTCGGTTGGGTGTCCGTGGCTCTGATGATATGAGCAATATTGGGTGGGATCGTAGCGTCGTGGTAAAGGGTTAGGAGGCGGCATTGGATCAAGAAGCATTATCAGCCATTTCTTGACAAGTTGATTCAGGGCCATGGACAGAGAGATATTAAGGGGAGTAAAAACTCTTCTTGGCTTTTTCAGCTGCGACGGCAGGTTATTTTTGGGAGGAGGTGATGAAGGTGAAGAATTTGGTTGATCGGATTGGGGGTTTTGCAAATTAACCTTGTTAGAGCGAGATGCGGGGTTTGTGGAAAAGGTGGGGTGGTTTTGGTTGTTGGATGGATAAGGTCTTCTCGGCTTTCGGCTCGGCTCGACCTCTTTGATATCACCAGATTGGATCACATCTTTTTTCATAATCTCGGCATCAAACATCTGCTCGAAAGTAGACAACGGTTGTGTTATCAGATAACGCTTCGATGGGGACTGGAGGTTCCTGACTAAATTTCTCTCTTGTTCTTTCTCAATTGGCCGATTATTCATTTTAGCCGCCTTTTCCCTCCACCTAGTTTGAGAATTCAGGAATGATCTTCTACTTTCTTGACGAGTGGTATCTAACTCCCCAGTAATTACATCTGGTTGGACATTATAATTGTATTGGCTGACAAAAGCTATGATGATGTCCTCCCATGTCCTGGTCTTTGCAATATTCAGGGAGATGAACCACCTCTGAGCTGCCCCTAAAAGAGATTGATGGAATAGTTGAGCCTTCAACTGGTCGTCGATCCCCATGGAAGAGAGAGTATCGACGTATAGTCTCAATTGAATTCGACGATCACCAGTTCCATCAAACTTCTCCATTTGAAGCATTTTGGCATCCGGGAATAAACAAAATCCCCATGCATCTAGCATTTATTCTTCAACTCCCTTGGCCTTTCAACGGATCTTCTTCATCCGTTCAATCTTCTCAGCCAACACAGATTCTCTAAACTGAGCAATATTTTCTTTCTCAACTATCACTTGACGAGGGATTTGTAGTAGTGGCAGAACAACTTGTGCTCCATCGAGAATTTGATTATCATTCCAAAAGTCTACCCTGTTACCATTTGGTTTGTCATGATGTTCATTCAGTACCGATAAACGGGTTTGAATCGCTTGAATCTGTGCCTGACATTGTACCTGAGCTTAGGTTTGCTGCTCTAAGGCCCTCTATATATCAGTAATGGCTCTCATCAGAGCTGTCAAGTTCACCTCATTATTTGTCATTTCAGCTGACTCAGTTGGCTGTTTAGATACTCTGTGAAGTCTGCCTGTCACTGATCTAGTCCAGATACGCGTTGACTGTAATCTTCCTAGCTCAATTATCTAAACTCAAAGAAAACTTGGATCTCAAAAGCAGAATAGCCAGTATCAGGCACTTTTTGGATAAGGATTCTGGCGACAGATGCAAACATCTCAGATATCAAAAAGGATGACCATTGACAATGTAATCGCTGAATCCTGAAGAAATGCCCCTGTTGGGCCCATATTGGCAGCATTACCACTCAACATATGAGAATTAACATGATGGTTACGGGGAAGATCAATCTAGAGATAAGGCTTATCTAAACAGGCAGCACCCCGGCAAGAAAATAATTCTAACTCTCAAGAGGTTGGTTCGATCTAGAATTCTAGAAAAAACAGGCAGCATAACGGTAAGGAATCGAGACTAGCTCACATAGATATAAGAAAGATTCGGAGGAAGCAACCCTAAACAACGGAGAAGAGATCGAGAAAAACCTGGAGGAGAAAGAAACTATCCTAGAGGCTTCTAAGAAAAACATGGGCATGACCCCGAAAAGAAAACTATGGCGTAAAATCCAAACAAGAGGAAAAGCAAAACCCGGGTAAGAACCCGAAGGCGAAAAGCTAACCTAATCAAAGGATAACGAAAAATTCAGGCCAACCCTGAGAAAGGAACTAGCCTAAGCCAAAACAAACAATCCAAACAATAGCAATCAAAACATACAATTAATAAAAACACATAATCCTACTAAGGTTTCAACACCTAATGAAAAGTTCTAAGTTCACTATATGCAAAAGGCCAGTTTTGGTCAATTTGAACAGGGTACCTTCTTAATAAAGCTGGGTATATATCTCTCATGTTTGGAGTGGTGCAGGACATGGTCAAACAGTACGCCCGAACTCTTTTACTATACCTATGATAGCGTACAGTCAGTAAAGGTTGTCCGTCTTCCCAATAATTTTTGAAACGGATTAACGTTCAGGGCATCAGGTCGACCAGGCAGGGGAGTTTGAAGAACAATGCATATGCATGCGAAAATACATATGAAAAATTATATTAAGAACCAATGATGTTTTCAAATTTAGCTCTTTTATTTGATTTTGGAAAACAGTCCCTAGCAGGGTCGCCAAAAAATACTGTGAATTTAAGAATTATGGGTCAAAAATAAGAAAATTCAAAAGATATTTTAAAAAATATTTTAACACCTTAAAAACCAAATTTTGAAAACTCATTTTTGTTTAAAATAGAGTCGCCACTTAATTTTTGAGAAAAATTAAGAAAAACAAAAACGGCTACTAATCTTTAAAACGTTAACTAGAGAAAGGTGTTAGGCAACTCCTTCGCCTAACCATGAGGTTGGCTTCTATTAATTATCATTGGTTTTTTAATATGATTTTTTAAATGCATGCAAATAAAAAAAATTGGGTGAAGAGAGAACATTCAAAATCAAGTATAAAAAATACATAAAATATATACATAACATTCCAAAATAAATAAGTGTCAAAAGAAAAATCTTAAATCCTATGACATGCAATTTCTATCTAAATGATACATGAAACACACCCACATGTAATATTGTTTAAACAATCTAAACTAACATGATTTGGTTAAAAGAATAAACATGCTAAGTTGCTAAAATTATCTAAATATGAATTGCACAAAAATGAACTACACAATATATACAATATGCATATTATTACCTAAAAGTGGTAAGAAGTATGTAAAAAGTCATATGCCAAAAACTAACCAAAATAATAAAATCTAATAATAAATATTTTGTATTAACAAGCAAATATTTGAAATTTTAATTTGAAGAAGAAAGAGATGAAAGAAAACTTACAAAAGATTTATTAAGCCAAAATAAAAAGGGTTTAGAAAGTACTTTCAAACTAATAAAAATGAAACCTAACTATTTACATAAAAGATGAAAATAAGAAAAATAAGAAGAACATTAACTAGCCTAAAAGGTATTTTTATGATTTTGTGCTTTTTGCGGTTAATAAAAGAAAATGAAAGAAATATACTATAGAAGAAAAATTAAATTAACAAATGAAGGTTTTGAAAAATAAAAAAAATTTGATTATTAACATGTTATATTTATAAAAGAGAATTAAAGAAAAATAGAAGAAAATAAAAGAAATGAGAAGGATGTTGGAGTTTTAACTATTATTAAAGGAAAAAATTATAATGCCATTTAAATATGAAAATTAATTTAAATGTATTTTGTGATTTTTAGGTTTAATAAAAGAAAAAAAAAGAAAAAAAAAAGATAAGTAGTAGAAAAAGAAAATGAAACTATAGAAAAAAAATGAAACATTATAAGAAAAATGAATACTAGCATTAAAAGAAAAGAAATGCTAACAAAGAAAAGATTAAATTATCACTAAAAGAGAAGGAAATTTATAGTTAATAATGAAAAGAAAAAAAAAATTATACTACTATTATAAAAAAGAAAAAGATAGAAAATAAATGCAAATATAAAAAGGAAAGAAAAAAAAATGAAACATTACAAAAAAAAAAAAAGAATAAATGTTAGAAAAGAAAGTTGCTCATTATTACATTAAACTAATGTTAAGAAAAGTAATATTAAACTAATATTACAAGAAAATAGAATAAAAGAAAATAAGCTACTAACATTACAAGAAAGGAAAAGAAAATAATACATTGAAAAGAAAAAATCTACATTACAAAAAGAAAAAAAAAATGAAACAATACAAGGAAATTAAACTACATTAAAAAGAGAAATGAAAAGAAAAAGAAATGAAATATACTAGTAAGAGGAAAATTAAAAAATTAACATAAAAGGAAAAGAAAAGAGAAATGAAATACTAGAATTAAATGAGTGTAATATTGACAGTTACAACAATTTTTATATAAGTGCTTATATCATAACAATAACGACATTATTTAGTCGTATCGTTAAATCATATTAGCACTAATTTGATGAATTAATTAAAGAGAAAAATAATGTGTTTTGTGTGAAAAGTGTAAATTAAAAAATTAGAGCAATTAAATTAAATAAAGTAATGTAAATAATGAACAAGATTAACTATGTAAATAAAAAGAAATACATGAATTGAGATTAAATATAACTCGATCACCCCAAAAGAGAGAGAATATGGTTAGAAAGACCGGGGATCCAAGCGAGGTACTTGGATTGCTTAAGAATCCTCAAATTTGAGGAATGTGCGTCGGTGTGCCAATCTTTGGGTGGTGATCCAAGCAAGGTTCCATTGTAGGCGTCGAAAGTTCTGATCTTGGTATTTCAGCAGAGGTTCGGTGTCGGGACGCGAAATTGCTAGACGACTCGGCAGAGCTTCTCTATCAAAATCTCTCTCTAATTTTCTGTCCTGAAAACGTAACAGGGGGTACGGTATTTATAGAATTCTTCAACCAATGAGATACTGCCACGTTCTAGGACACGTCAGGGTTTTTAGAGTTGACGGTCGCCATGATGAAAGGTGATGGTCGTCATTTTGGGTTAGGGTTTCCACAAAGTTTTATGACGATCGCCTTGAAGAAGGTTGGCGGTGGCCTTACTTGGGCAGCAAGTTTCGATGATTCGTCAAATACCGAGCTTGGATCACTTTCCGAGGATCGAACTGAGGCACTATTCCATTTGTTTTTATCATCGAATTCACCTAAAATTAGGCGGGGTCAAATTAGAGTGTCTACAGTAAAATTAATAGCTACGCCACTATTAAAAAAATAAGAGAGAACGCAATGAATTGACAATATTCAAAACTATTACAGTGAATCAATTTACATTTATTATTAAAATAACAAAGAAAATTATTGAGTACTCTCGAAATACTACATACGTGACATCTTTTATGTGGCATTCTTAATAAATATAAAATATCGATACACGTTAAGACTCTATTTATTTCAACATAAAATATTTTTGGTAGAATATTTTACCTATTTTTTTGTGTTTGGTTTATAAAACAACGTAAAATATTTTGTCGAATAAAATATTTTACATCAGAAGAACAAAAATAACTTCCGTAAAAAAAATGGTGTAAGTATTTTTCGTGTTAACGACAGTGATGATAGTGGTGATGATAATGGTAGTGATAGTGACCGCAATGGAGGCGGCCGTACATAGTGGAAGTGATTGTGGCAATATCGGTGGTGGAATCGTGGTGGCAATGGTAGTGGTGGTGGTAGTAGGTTGTGGTGTTGGAGGTGGTGAAGGTGGCAGTATTAGTGGAGGAGGAGAAGGAGGATGAGGAGGAGGTGGCGACGGTAGTGGTGGAGGTGGTGGTGGCAGCGATGGTAATAGTGGTAGAGACAATTGTGGTAGTGGTAATCGAAAGGGCAACGGTAATTATGGTGGCGGTAGTGGTGGCCGCGGTGGTTGTGAAGGTGACGGCGATGCACAACGTGGTGGTTGCGGCAGTAATAAGGGCGACAACGATGCTAATTGTGATAGTAGTGGCAGTGGTGAAGATAGTGGTGCCAACGACGACGGTGGTAATGACAGTAATAATGGCATCAACAGTGATTGTGTTAGTAGTATATTTTAATCAAAAATTTTTAAATTTTAAAAAAAAATATATTTCAAGTATCCACCAAAAATCAAAAACAAAAAAATTTATTTTATTATAAAATATTTTACATCAAAACAAATAAACCCTAAGTATGTCATCATTTTTCTTCTACCTACCCTATAATGATTTGTCACTGTTGTCCCATCTAAAATATGTTTTGCTATATCATTAATAAGCGCACCATACAAGAAAATTGAGCCATACAAAAAAAAATTGTGACAAATATAAAATTGTCACTAAAAGTAAATATTTTGTGATAAAAGTCCAAGTTGTCACTAATAAAGTTAAGTCATGACTTTTTTTTGATAATTTTTCATTTGTCACATAAATTATGTCACTAAAGGTGTGGTGGGAAAAAAGATTTGGCGCTAAAAGAGTTTTAGTGACAAAATTTTTTGTGACAACTTAGATATATGAATATTAGTAGTCGTGATATATGAAATAAACTTCTCTTAGTTCAATATTTGACTGAATTGGTTTAGTTTAGTCCATTGTGGGACCAAAATGAGCCAACTTTGATAATTCAAGTCGATTATTTTATTGTTATCACTATATAAAATTATTTGTAAAAAATTAAATTGATAAAATATCAGTAAGTGTCTGAAAAAATATCATTTTTATAAAAAAAATTTAAGCGGTGTCTAAATTTGGTAGATATTATTTTAACACAAATGTAATTTTGTTTAAATACTTAATAATATTCTATTAACTTAATTTTTTAAATAAATATTCTTCACACTTGAAACAAACCAATTCTTAATAATTTTTACTCATTGCTATAGCTAGTTTGCTAATAAAATGAACGGTCTATATAATCAAAACAAACCTATATTGGGTTCAAAATAGGCTAAACCGGACTGATCATGTCCATTGTTTAACTAAAGACAAAATGGATTCATAGAAAAATAATTAAATTTAAAAACACGCCTTAATGTCTAGCTTCATATTATAATAATCTTAATTGATAAAAATTAATTCTAAGCCAAAAGATAGAGAAAATTTGTAATGATTTTATATTTTTATAAATTTTTTAAATTAGAGTTTTGTTGTGAATTAACATTGATAAAGAGTTATATAAGCTTCTCTACTTGGGATGACGACGTTTGTTCATATGTTTTTTTTCTTATTTTAAGATTTTTTTATATTATATTAATCTTAATCGATGTAAATTAACGTTAAACCAAAATATAGAATAGAATTATTATAATATTAAAAAAATTATTCTTTTAAAATTATAGTTTTGTTGTGAATCTACATATAAAAAATTATATAAACTTAGCCCACTACTTGGGATAGCGTTTGTCGAAGTGTTTTTTTTTTTGTATTTTAAGATTTTTTTAAGTTTTTTTATCTTTTAGTTCCACAGATAAATACAAAAAGAATATCTATTTAAGCTGAAGTAATAGATTTTTATTTTGTCCATTTACTTGTTAGATATTTTATTAATGAATTCTATTATGTTATATTTCTTTTTCAATAGGTTTGTTATCATGTGCCACTCAATGTGCATTATAATACCCTAACTTTATTTCAAAAAAATTGTCTCTTAATTAGTAGATTTAGTCAAATAATTAATATAATTATTTAAGTTCATTGATATTATCTATAATTAAGTAATATTAAATTATTCAATATAATTGGTTTTATATTTTTTGTGATAAGAATTATTTGAATTGTTCATCAATATATTTTATAATAAAAAATAAATAAAATTAACTTAACATGAATATGAGGACTTCATATTTTTAAAATAGATTTTATTTAATAAAATAGATTTTTTAAATCCGATTTTTAGTGACAAATTATTGTCACTAAAACATTAGCAATTTTTTATGATCATTTATTTTCTCAAGAAATTATATTTTTAAATTTTAAAATATTATTTTTAATGACGATTAGTCTCTATGGTGACAAAATTTGTATACATTTAGTTACAAATCAAATCATCACAAAAAGTGTTTACTTAGTGACAACACCTCTTTCGTCACTAATATTACACATTTTTTTGATGAGATCTATAAGACGTCACTGTATACTTTTAGTTAAGAATTTTTAATGACATCTATGTGACTCATTTATTGTCATTAAAAATTTTTAGTGACAAAAAATAAATATTTTATGACAATTTATAATTGTCACTAACTACCGAATAATTACTAAACAACATATTTATGTTGTTCATACTGTGTATATGTATTTAAAGGTGGTGTTTGTCATTTCTAAAATTAGTAGCTGGTTATAATTTGTAGTAGAAATTATTTGTATTTGGTAAAACTTGTAACTAAAATAAGAAAAAAAATAGTTATAAGTCATAACAGATTATGAGTGTTTAAAAAAATTTATAACTTATAAATAAAATTAATAACAAAAACTTAAAAACTACTTCAAGTAGCTTTGCCTTTGCCATTGCCAATTTAACACCCTAGAAGTTAGATTTGTTTGAAGAATGTGCATATTTTTTTATAGAGTTTTAAATATAGGTATTTCATACATAAAGTATATGTAATACATTTTTTTTTGCTCGTAAATATATAAAATTACATATAATTTTTTATGAGATAATTAATCAAAATTCAAACTCTTAAATCTTGTACTCATTTAGTCAAACTTAATTTTTTAGGAGTCTTTAGGTCTATTATTTTTAAAAATTTATGAGTTAAAATCTTCTAATTTAATGTTAATTAAGCAATTTTATGGATAGAATTATACTTGTTACTCGCACATTTTTTGAATTACTTAATATATACACTTCTTACCATCTCATCACTTCTTTTAACTTTGGCCTTGACAACCATTCTTCGACGACTTTCTAACGACCTCTTACAATCATTTTTTGTGACTTGTTCGATGGTTTATAAAACTAATAAATTTTACTGTTCACTCCAACACCATTATTTCGTGCTTGTTTGGGATAGTTTTTAAACTTGGCTTTTAAGAGTTTAGCTTTTTTTAAATAAAAAAAATTTTAAAAAAAGTAAGAGTGTTTAAGATAATTTTAAAAAGTAAATATTAGAAGAAAATAAATAAATAAAAAAGATTTAACTTTTTTAAAGTTGCCTTGAAAGTCTTGCAAGCTTATTATCCTAAACAAATCAACTTAAAAGTTAGACTTTTAGAAAAAAAAAAAAGCTTGCTTTGTTATTGATCCCAAACAGGCCTTAAAAAAAACTCTCAAATGTGAAGAAATGAAACCCCCGCGCAAAAGTAAAAAGGAATAATTTCAAAAGGTGGGAGGGGAGGAATTCAAACTTTCTAGTGGTCAAATGGGCCGCATCTGCAACCAGGGCACAAGTGGTAGATCATTTGATTTACTAGGTCGCTGTGTTTGGTGAATTAGTAGTTTTTATCTTTTTGCTTAATTTTAGTTATAAATTATAATTTTTTTAAATATTCACAACTTTTGTTATAAGTTATAATTATTATTTTTTACTATTTTAATTACAAACTATAACATTTATCAAGCACTTACAATTTCTGTTACAAGTTACAATCTATAAACTACTAATTTTACCAATATTAAACATAACTTACATAACCATCATCTTGGGGTCGAACGTTGTCTCCATTTATCGAATAACTAATATTGTTTTATTACATTTTTTTTTTGCTATATCAGAAATAATAATTTCATAGTTTTGGAGCATTATGACATTATTTATGTAGTATTTTTGACAAATATTTTAATAAAAAATAACAAATTATAATTTAAGACTACCGAATAGAATTACTCGAGGTGAAAGACATTTGGGCCTTGTTTGGCAACTGGTTTTAAGCAAATTTTAAACCAGGTCATTTGCTTTTCTACTTAAAGTTCAAAAATTTAAAAAATTTCATTTTTTAACCCAAAGACTTTTAGCTTTTTTTTCTTTTTATATAAAATTTTTTATATTTTTTAAAAATATCATAACTTTTAAAAAATCTCATAACTTTGGCTTAAAGTCACTCCACATATTTCCCAAATAAATTTTTAATTTTTTAAATTTAAAATAATTTTACATAAAAAAAACTTAACTTAAAGTCCACTAAAGATAAACTTAACTGTTTGGGCTAAATGCCACAAATTTTATTTTTTATTTTTTGATCAAAAAGTCCACTAAAGATAAAAACAAACAATATAAAATTTGGCCTATTAACTTATTTTAACTTATTTTTGTCTTTTCTAAATTTTTTTTATATTTTGATCAAATTTTTTTATTTTTTTGACTCATCTCGATGAGAAAATTTAAAAAATATAATAATTTGACTAAATAATAAATTTTTTTTACTAAAAACGATAATAAGCAATACCAAATAAGCAAATAAGCAATTATTCAATTCATGGCCTATTAACCTTCTGCTCTGTTTGAAGTAAATTTTAAGAAGTAGTTGTTTCTTTTTGTTCAGTTAGGTTAATTAAGAAACTGGGAATGAAATAAATAGGTTTAAATAAGAAAAAACATTTTTTTGTATGTACCCATGTTTTACGAATACATATAAATAATTTTTTATTGTTTTATTTTATTTTGAATAAAATTGAATTCCAAACACAACAGAAAAGAAAATACGATAATATATTATCTAAGTTAGCGGTGCAAGTTGGGTTGATTTAATTCCGTTACGTACTAAATTTAGAACTGAACTAATTTTAATGTGTTTTTATTTTTTGGGCTCATATTCAAACTAATCACTTATTAGAATCATATTAAACAAATTCAATAAAACTTAGGTTAGTTCAAATTGGAAGAACGGTTCCTCCGAATATTGGAAAAGTAATATATAATTCATTTCGAACTACTACTTTAAACTAAATATATAAATTTGTAATTTTTAAATGATTTTGGAGCTAAGTTTTGTAGAAGTAATAAGTAGATGAAGTTCTATAATACAATTACAACATAAGGAAGTATAAAAAAATTCATAGGAAAATCGAGTATGTTTTTTAAAATCTTTTCATCACGATAAATTAAAAACTTAAAAATCTTGATAAAATAAGTTTATAAAACTAATTTTAAAATTAAAAAATTGATAAAATATTTCTTTAAAAAATTAATTTTAATTTTTACGAGTGTACATTTCGAATTCTGTCATCATGAGAATCTAAAAAGTTTTAAGAAAAATTAAATAAAAAGTTTAAAAAATTGAGAAAATTGAAAAAAAAAAAAGAAAAGAAAAGAAGAAGCGTAACTCAAAAAAACATGGACGAAACACAAATGTTATGATGTAAGAAAACTTGTGATTGTGGCGTATTATTTAGGTCTCGTTTGGTATAAAGTGATTTTAAGTTGAATTCTTTTTTCTTTTTTGTTTAAAATTGTAAAAGTTAAAAAAATGACGTTTAGCAATCTAAAGGCTTTTAGCCATTTATCTTTTTATTTTTTACATAAATTTTTTAAATATATTTTTTATAAATATTATAATTTTTATTATACACATATATTATTTATAATAAAATTTAAAATTTACTCGTCAAAGTCCATCAAATAAAATCCTTATTGAGTATAAAATTATCTCAAATTAAATTTTAAATAATTATAACAATTTTAAGTTAGGTTTTTTGCCTTTTGGTTTATTATCTTTTAGTTTAAAGTCACTCATACAATTCACTAAACGAATTTTTTACTTATTTAAATTGAAATAACTTTAAACAAAAAGCCTGATCCAAAGCCAAATTTCCAAACGAGGCCTTAGTATAATAATTTGCTAAATTTATTTAGTCATTTTACTATTATTAGTAATACAAAACAAACATGGGGTGGAATATTCTGCTACGGGCCCTATGTTTGAATTGTTCAACCGCCGTTATTACGGTTATGGTCAGCTTGTGTGATTTATGCTCAACTCAAGCTACTTCTCAGCAAAAGATCAAGGATTTGGTTTTCTTTTTTGTCTTTTCTTTTATTTTATTCTTTTAATTTTTTTAAAGATATAAATAATAAAATTAATCATTTCGTTAAATGAGTTGGTAATTAACGATCTTATATGATATCAGAGCAGACAATAGATCATGTGTTCAAATTTTACAGGTTACCAAATAATAAAAAAAATTTATACGTATTTAGCCGACTTATGAAGAAGAGTAACGTTACACGGGAGAGAGCGGGTTGAAAATATAAATAATTAAATTAACAATTTTTTCTAACAGTTTAAAATTTTTAAATGAGTTGGTGATTAAGCTGTAAAAGGTTTGATTCTGATGTTTTGTATTTTGATTTGATTTTTTAATTTTTTAATTTTTTAATTTTTATTTTAAACGAATAATTTTAATTTTTTGATATTTTTAACTAAAAAGTTAAAAAACTAAGGTTGCGGGTTCTAGGCTTAACTTCTCCTGGTGATCCCTCGGACGATGATGATGTGGCTGGTGCGTATGGAACTACCATTGTATTACTATAGACTTGACACGACAAACAAACGAAAAAATATCCCTAACCACAATCAACGATCATAGCATCAACAATCAACAATCATGGCATCAAGTCATAAATATTGATATAACTTCAAGTATAAAATTTTTGAAATATTTTAATTCACGGTTCAAATTCGTTTTTAAACAAACTAATCACAAAAATTAAATATAAGGTGTCAATTGTAATTTGGCCATATTGTAGAAAGATTAACGATTTTAAGCGTCCGTTTAGTCTAATTTTTTTATATTAATATTTTTTTTGTTTTAGTGTTTATAATACTTTTAATGTGTATATTATTGAAATTTTAAACACAAATTCTTAAAATATGATCTGATTAGATAACAAAAAATCCACATAAGTTACGATTCATACAAAATAAATAAAAAGTAAAAACAACCACAAAAAGAACACAAGATATACGTGATTCGACTGACTGCCTACCTCCACGGGAGAACAAAAAATTCACTATTATTAGTAAGGATTACAAGAATTAACTCTACACTCTATAATCTCTAAATTTAAGTCTGACTCTAGTGTATCTGAGTCTCTTTTGACACTTTTTAATCTCAATTTGAACCTCTTTGATGTCACATTGTTGGAAAAAATAATTTACAAAATATTTTTTTTAATGCGAATGAGAATTAGTTGAAGATGGTAATTTATTAGTTACCATTATAGGGTTATGTCCTTTGGTGGCACATATTCGATTTAAATAAGAGTGTCATTATATTCTTGGTGACTATTCTGAATAGTTGCGAGTTTCTCTATACATTTTGAGAATATGTTTTGTTTTTGGAACATAATTTTTTGTGAAGTACATTACATACATTGTGTTGGAGTCCATGTAAAGAGAGTATAAAACATAATTTAATTTGACAAGCCCACCGATTACAATGTTTCTTCTGTGAGATTCAAATTATTGTATCATGAGAGGTAAATGTTCGTGAAATCGTAAGCACTGTAGCGGGAACGAATCTGTATTAAGAACATATTGTTAAACGCTGGCCTTGATCTACTTACATCATCATATTCATACGAACTGTAAGTTTAATTTCGTGGTTTTATTTTATTTTTTTTAATTTACCACTAATGCACAAAAAGTATACACAAATTTTCAAAACACATTATGCCTTATTATCTAGGTATTTTAGAATTTTTGGTATTTAAACTCCCTTTATATAAATTTTAAAATTTTTTCAATTAAAGTCAAAACTCAATAAACTAGTTGTCAAAAAAAAGTTACTAAGGTGATTCTCATATAATTTAAAAAACTTAATATTATTGAGTTTCTTCATCCTTCAATACCACTGATTAAATAAAAAATTTTAAATTTGATTCATTATAATCATATTCAAATCAATTCAACATACAAAACTACTGAATAATTTGCCCAATAGATGGCATTATCGGTATTTATGATTTCTTAATTCAACTTTGAATTCGAGGCATTCGAGGTTTTCGTGCTTCGGAAACATTTTTTCAGTTACACTTGGTCGTTTGTTAACCATATTTTATATTGAAGGTGGGGCTCTTTTTACTCTGTGAATTAAAATTACTTTTTAGTATTTTTTAAAGTTAAAAAATTAAAAAAATAAGAAATTTAAATTATTTATTTTGAATTCTAAGCCTATTTCTTAATTTATTTTTAAAATTTGTAGGAATAATTATAGCAGTCACTTTTTAGCCTTTTTTTAATTTTTTTAACCAAATAAAATTTTTAATTATTTAACCTAAAATGGGAAGGGGGAAAAGGTACACTTAAAATATGGTAAACAAATGAGCACGTGTAAGTAGAAAAGTGTTTCTGATGCACCAAAAAAATGGGTAATCAATGGCTAAAACATCCTTAAATGCCTCGATGGTGCCATCAGTGTTGTACTTCAAGACTTGTGTGGCTTTTGATTATTTTTTCTTCCCCTTTATTATTAGATTTTAAATTCTTTCTCACGGCAATTAGCTAATTATGCGTTTGAGTTTTATGGATTCGACATAATTAAATTGAGAAAAACTTGTTCACCAAAGTTCGGTATAAGTAATTTGTTTTTAACACGTCATCACATATTCAATGTAGGCAAAATTCTGTCTTTCTCCCTCCTTCTCTCTCTTTCTTTACTGTGTAATTTTTTAAAAAAAATTAATTGATATAATTGTTTTCATAAAAAAATCTAAATAATTTAATTTATTTTCTTTCTTTTATTTTTCCTACCTCGCACAAACACCTAAGTTTTTAAATGACAGCCGGATAAATTTGGATTAGTGATGATAATATGAGAAGATAAAAATAAGGAAAATGCTTTGTACAAAGATATATACTCAATTATAAAAATTACATAAAGTTAATAATGGTCATTCGTTTATATTAAAATTGATAAGTGTTGTAAATTTTAGTACAGATAAATAGTTATGATTCAATTTGTGTGGTTGATTGTTTGTTTACACATTATTATTGCTGTAAAAATAATTATTTTAATTTTATTTTTGTAATTAATTTCTTGTTAAAAAGTCATCAAATTTCTAAATGTCCTTAAATGTGAAATATACATCCATATATAAAAAGGGTATGAAATAACTACTAGTGGTAATTTATTTTAAATTTATTTTATTATGATGAATAAAAAAAGTAAAAGATTTAGAGTAAAAAACTTAAAAATTTCAAAAAAGACCGAAAGAGCCACACACACACAAAAAAAAGGCAAAAAAAAATAAATTATCCCAAATAATGCGTTCGTCAAGAAAATTATACTTTTTTCCGAATCATTTCAATTAAATGTGTTTTAAAAATTTAGTAATTTATTTTTTTACTAAAAATAAAAATTAAAAAAAAGACAAAAAAAAATTATCCCAGATAGTGCGTTAGTCAAAAAAATTATTCTTTTTTTTTCTAAATTATTTCAATTAAATGAGTTTTTAAAATATAATAATTTATTTTTTTTTACTAAAAGTAAAAATAAATAAGTGATTATCATACTGGAAACAAAATAAATTTAAAAGTATAGCTATTTTGGCTGAAATTTTAAAAATTAATAAAAATAAAAATAAAATTGCCTTATAAAGCTTTAAAATGATTTTTTTTTTACCTTATTTGAACTTTTTCTAAATTTGTATCAAGTTTTTTATTTTTTTAATTTTTTTACAAGAAAAACCAAAAAAAT
>JAOTRH010464374.1:0-27955 GCA_034768845.1 Heliamphora exappendiculata
TAAATATTATCCAAATTAAAGATATTTATTTATAGAAAATAAAATATTAAAATCATCAAAATTAATTAATGAAGCATTTGTGCTAACAATTTGATTCATTTATATAGCTTTGGTTCGGAGCCCCTTACAACACTTACCGCTCGAGCAGCTTGGAGCCCGCTTGAGTGGACTAGTGGCAGAGAGTTCGAATAAGTGGGGGCTGCTCGAGCAGACCCCTGTTCGCTTGAGCAGATTGTCGACGAGCAGACTTTAAATTGCGGGTTAAGACATTTTATTTTCATTCTTTTCATATATCTCTCTCTCTAGAGCAAGAGTTGAGACCTAAGGTTAGGTTTGGGGACTTCTTGGAGCCCTCCTTGCTCCCTTAGAGTGGATTCCTCACTTATCTCTTGATTGAGCACCCATTGGAGGCTTGAGCTTAGTGTTGAAAGTTTCGTCTTCATCCACCGGTTGGAGATTTGGTGGATTGGAGCTTGCTCGGGTTGGTTTCTAGTTACTTGAGCTTCAAAAGATAGGATCTATGAGTATTGTTGATCAATACATGTACATGAGTTGCATATTTTTTAGATATACTTAAAAGTATGAGAAAGATATATTTTGTGAATTCTAGGTTAGGGTTTGAGGTTAAAACATGTTAAATCATGAGTTCATGAATGATTTGTGTTAAATCTATCATGTTTGTATTGTTGAAGAACCGTTGATTTTGTGAAATGAAAAGTTTGGGTTTAGTTTGGGTTTAAACCTTGAAAAGTGGGGATTTTTTGGTTGGTGGACTCAAAAATCGAAATTGATTGAATTTTTGATAAATTTGGAGTTGTATTAACCTTGTTGTGTATAAATTCTGTGAATTTTGAAAAAATGTGAAAAACCATAAAATGGTGTGTTGGGATTCTTGAATAAATCATGTAAATCCTTGTGAAATATGAGAACCATGAGATTCTTATTGGGATTTTAAGCTAATTTAACCCGAATGTTTGATATATGTGAAATTAAGAAATTGTTAATGATGTTAATCCTAGGTGTGTAGGTTTGGTGAGAGTAACTATGATTGAGTTGGACTCGTGTGCGGAATTTGAGGAATTGTAATTATTGAAATTCTTCCCTTTGAATGGTGATTCCGAAGTGGTTTATAATGTGTGCCTTTCCTTCGGGTGGTGATCCCAAAATGGTCTGTAATAGATATTCTTCCCTTCGAATAGTGATCCCGATGTGGTTTGTAATGTGTGCCCTCCCTTCGAATGGTGATCCCGAAGTGGTTTATAATATGTGCCCTCCCTTCGGATGGTGATCCGAAGTGGTCTGTAATAAATGTTCTTCCCTTTGGATGGTGGTCCTGAAGTGGTTTATAATATGTTCTCTCCCTTCGAATGGTGATCCCGAAGTGGGTTATAATATGTGTTCTCCCTTCAGATGGTGATCCTAAAGCAAGTTATAATGAATGCCCTCTCTTCGGATGGTGATCCCGAAGTGATTTTGGATGAGTACCCCACGTTTCGAATGGTGAGCCTGAAAAGATAAATGATTAGTGTGAGGATAAAGTTAATGAGAAATGGGTAATACCTCGAGTTGGGTGAGGTTGAAAAGTGTCGGGAGATATATGTGTATATGTGCCTGTGTGTGGTATGAGAACTGGGTTTGTGAACACTTGAAATGATGTAAAAATGATAAAAGGATAAGAAGGTTAAATCTATGGTTTTAATATGAAGAAACTCGGTTAAGGGAACGAAAATTTATTGAAAATGGAGATTAATTTTTGGGTAAAATAATGTGGTGCATTTCACATAACCATCTTCGCATGTCATGCATTTATTCATTCTTAGTATATTTTCTACGAACCTCGGCTCATATTGTTTAAACACATTTCAGGTGAAAAAAGGAAAGCATGTAATCAAATGAGAAGAATGGTCGTGGTGAATTCTTGGGTTTCTTTTTTATTAGAATGTATAGTGTCACTGTAATTCTTTTTCTTTTGGAATTGTAATGTTATACTTTTAATCTTATGTTATGTTGTAAATGTAAGTTGAGGGTTGGTGGAACCTGTTTTGTAAGGCCCTACGGCTATGTACTCATGACTTGTATGAATGTGAGATCGCCGAGTTATTTCTTCGAGCTTATCCCTTAATTTCTCTTATGAAATTCAATGGTTTAAAATGTTAGCTTTTAAGTTTTTGAGATGTTGGATGTGATTCCAAAGTTAATTGTATGGCTTTAACTTTAAGTTTTGAATTACAAAAACTATGTTCAATGTATGAAGGATTTTAGTATTTTTCTAACACTTAGAAATTTTTTGTAGAATTTTGGTCAGTTTACTCTTGGGTGCCTCATCCCTCGAGTGGTGTGGAGTCCGCTCGAGCGGACTTCATTGGGTGGCACATTTAAATTTTTTTTTTAAAATAAGGTTTGTTGAGTATTTTTTGGGCATCCTTTAGGCATAAATGAGTATTTTTTTAGGGGCTTGTTTTACAGATAAAAAGCTCTCTTTTACATAGTCTCTAAAAGGGAAAAATGATATATTTTGGTTTCTATTTCTAGCAAATTATAGTTTCAATTAATCTTTTGATTGGGCCTTTATGGTAAATCTTAATCTCGGGTTCTTTACCCTTTATATATCACAGGATTTTATTGTTATGAAATCAGTGCGTTACACAAATCAACATACCAATGCCGCCACCAGATGCATAAAAAGTGCTCAAATTTCTGAATCAAACAAATCAACAGATAAATTCTGTATCCAAATACGTTTCATAGCGCCAAATTCACATGGGGTGACTAAATTTTTAAATCATACATATTGGCAGATTAATACTGCCAAAGATGCGTTTTGTAACGCCAAATTTCACCCAAATGTACCAAATTCAAAAAATTAAACAAAATACGAACAGATGCATGGATCACACGTCCAGACCAAATGTGAGCCGGGTGGAGTAGCTACTCAAATTACTAAATCTAGTCAAGTTCAAGCCATATTGAAACTTGACCCAAATGACACATCTTGTCATTCAAACTGTATGCATATCCTCCACCAACAAATGCAACTGGATAATCGACATAAAATTCATCTATTGACAAATTTCATCTGAGAATAAACTCCACTTAAAGATCAAACTCTTCATGATGAACAAAATAAATTCCTCCAAATGAATAAAATAGGTTGTATTCGCTACAAAAGCCCTAAAAACTTTGACTTGTTCAGAAGTTTTAAATAGACAATTCTTCAAATATAAATCAATGATACAAATAACCAATCTGAACCCAACAAACAAAACCCTCAACAGATTCAGTCATCAAAATTTTTTTAAGCTCCACCACAAAAAATGCTTTTATGCTCCAATAAGGAAAAATAGAATTTTAGAAGCCAAACTGATTAAATTTGATGTCGTGATTGAATTCGGAACATCCAAAAATAGTAGAAATCACTATGACTCAATAAAAAAAATTGCAAAGATATACTGAACTCGCAAAACAAAATGAGCAAAAATCTTGGACCAGATAACTTACGGATCACGGGAAAAATAAATCAAACGGTGACAGAACTAACTTACAGATTACGGGAAAAATAAATCAAACGGTGCCGAAACTCCTTGGATATTCTCGTTGAAGTAGTAGCCCTTATCTAACGATATACTAAGGATGTTGTTTGGCCAACTAAAAATATTCCAGAGACTTAATTGGAGTGTGTGGGAGTGTCTGAACTCGATTTTTGACGTATAGTATACCGTTAGAATCATCTTGACGAGACGAAAATTTTAGTATATTCAAAAGCAATTTTTAATCACTTCAAATTTTGAGTAGAGAATAAAACACAGCTTTAACCAAAGAGCTAATACCACTTGTTGTGTAAAAAAGAGTCCAGAATAATCACAAACAAATAGAAAGAGATAATTTTACGTGGTTCGACAATTTGCATACGTTAACGAGCGACAAAGTTCAATATATAGAGAAATGATTACAAATTACTCGACTCTTATAAATTTTCTCTATCAAACAATTTGCACACAAATAATATGAGACTACATTCATATTTATAGAAGAGAAAATAAGACATAATCTAATCATACTTGTGTTAGTCAAGTTCAAAACTAATTAAATTTGTGCAAATTCATATTTTTTAGAAATTTTCAAAAAATTAAATTTAGTAATAATGATAAACTAGATGTCTATTCCAACTCAAATAGGATTTAAGCCAAAATTTTCAACAATTGCAACGTAGCAGCTTGTATCAAAATAGTGTTTTACACATAAATGTTCAATCAACTGCCTAAAAAAGCTCCCTCCAAACAGTTATTGTCGACCGCTAACATTTCAACTCTCCTATTAACATCTCAGAATTGCTGTTTTAGACAAAGAAAAAGAACCAATCAAATAATTGTGGTAGGTCTCTACCTAAGATTCGAACAATTTTGACATCTCAACCTTCTATTTAATATTTTGTGTGACTACGAAGAAACGCTAACGCCTAAAGCAATCTTTGAAATTGAACCCATGCATTATTTGTGGTAGGCCTCTACTTGAGATTCAAACAATTGTGCTTCCATTTGTATGACATTATTAAAGATTCTATTAGATAGATTAAGAGAGATAAGTAATATTAGAATTTTATATTTTTTTATACTAAGAGATTATAGGTAAAATTATGTATACGTTGAATAATTCGATTCATTTTTATTAGAGTGAAATAAATAACAAGATAAAAGTTATAAAATAATTATTGACTGTTGAACAAGGAGAAAAGATAATTTAGAATTTAGTAATAATAATAATACCAAGAGAGGCCATGATATTAGTTATCTCTTGATCGAACAGTCAAATCTCGTTATACAAACATGAGACAATTATTATCCCATTAAAATAAAAAATTGGCTTGTTCTTACCAATGTTTTGAAACTCAAATCGAACCGGCCAGTTCAACTTTTAACCAGTTGAACCGGTAATCGGTCTAACTAACAGTCTGAATTAACCAATTAAACCGGTCAAATATGAAAATTATTTTTTTTAATGAAAATCGGCCGAAATCACGATTGAACCGGTGATCCGGAAGAACCGTTCTTAGTTCACTAAAACCACCAGGGTTTTAAATTTCAACTTAAAAATCCTAATTTTTTGATTTTTTTAACTTTTATTTTTTATTTTTTCAAATTAAAAATCCTAGAGGTTATTGGATATGATATCGATTTTGGATTTTTTTTGTTGATGTGAACATTGATAAAGAATCAAATATTTTGGGCACTAGTAATAATGGGAATGAGAATGAAAATGATTGATTTACTCATGATTTTCCAAAGGTTCAAGCAAAAAAAAAATATTTATTATTTTTTTTGGAATGATTGTGATGTAGTAGACTCTAATAATTTATACTTTTACTTTATTTATGTTTCATTATGTTTGTCATTTCTACTTATTTTATTTTAACTGAAAGGATCAATGATACTCTAAATTTTGATTATTTTTATTAGAGATTCTAATTGTTTAATTAGAATAATTCTTAGATTATGAAATATCCTTATTTTTTTATTTGGATTGTGAGTTAGATGTTATTTTTATTTAATATTTATGATTTTAAAATTATTAATTATGTAATTATGACATCATGGTTCAATTTCGGTTGAACCAATGACCCGTCCACTCATTCCCTTTTCCAATTTGTTCAATAATTTGATTTTCAAAACATTAATTTTTACATTCCTAATCATATTCAATTCATCCTAATCCCAGCAACAAAGAAGTCGTGAGGACTTTATGCCTCGTTTTTGTATTTAGTATGTATTTTTTAAAATGTAGTGCAAATTTATATTTTTTAAAATTATTTCTTTGCAAGTTTACGAGAAATTAAAAAAATATAAAAATTGTATGAAAAATTTTAAAAATAGATAAAAGGCAAAAACTTTTTGAAAAAGAGCTGTGCTAACTACCGCCTATTATCTACCACTTAATAGGCGGTGATTAGCATTTTGCTTTAAAAAAAACCATTCCAAATGGCGAGTTACGATGCGAAAACACCATCAATGTATATAAAATTAGATTAATATTATTTTATACAAAGCATTTTCGTAATGTCATTGAGTACTAGGACAAAGAAATGAGACTATAGCAACCAAAAAATGTTTTTTTTTATCGTCTTTAGTGAGTTTTTTAAAATTTTGATAATTTTTTTCTACTTACTTTTTAAATTCATCCAATTAAAAGGAATTACAAAAAATAAAAAAATTCTAACTAAAAAGAAAAAAAATCTTTAAAGAAGATGAGTATTTTAAGACTCACAAGTACATAGTCAAAATTGTTCTTCAATTTTATGC
This sequence comes from Heliamphora exappendiculata, assembly GCA_034768845.1. NCBI lineage: Eukaryota > Viridiplantae > Streptophyta > Magnoliopsida > Ericales > Sarraceniaceae > Heliamphora > Heliamphora exappendiculata. Next base: position 6,294 of record JAOTRH010464374.1, read on the forward strand.
AACTATGGAGCAAAAATCCTATGGAAAATACAAGTAAAACAAAAATCAGATAAATCTTTATGAGGAACAATCATGAAAGAGTGAGTACTACACTCACTAGTTCACTAACCAACCCACCAAAGTAACCCAACATTTTAAAAATTTCTACTGATTTTTTTCGTAAATCGCCAAGTCCTGTGTTCGATTCAACAGCACCTGCAATATCTAGTACAAAGATTTTGCTGGTGAATTTGTAGAGCTCGAGTTTATCGCACAGGTGAGTCCAAAGCGGCTTGGCTTGGATCAAGGTAACCAGACAAGATAACCCAATAATTTAAAATCAGTCACAAATTTTTTCAAAAATTAAAAAGTCTTGTGTTCGATTTGACAACACCCGTCGTATCTAGTATGCGGATCTTGTAGGTGGATTTTGCATAGCTCGAGTTTTTGATTCAGGTGGGACCAACAGCGATTCCACCTGAATCGACCATTTGGATAGGCTATAGTTTCATGTAGTGCATGGAAGAAGAACCATGACTTGGAGGAGGAGGAGGAGGAGAAGGAGTCCAGAAGGGATTCTGGTTTTGGATTAAGGTCGTCCATTCAGGTCTCTGCTTGTTATGATTCCCATGGGAGGAGGAGTTGGTTTGATCGTAATAATCTGGAAAGAAAGGGTTATTTTTGAAGGACTTGTGATGATGATGATGATGATCCCTAGAGGGAGCAAAGAGATTTGGGTGACAGTTTTCTTCATCATCATCATCATTATTGTCATCAAATGTTGTCCATCTTTTGGAGCTGTTGTTGTTCTGATGCTTCTCTCTGGCAGCAATTTTCAAGCTTTCCATCTCCCCAACATGGTCCTTGAACTCTTTCTTCACCACATCCAACACAATATCTCCATAGCGATCACACCATGACCTACAAACAAACAAATATATATATATATATCAAAGTTAAATACTACTCTGTTTATCTGAAACTGGTTGTGCGTTTGGATTAAAAAAGTCCAGGCTTTTTTCTTTTATTTTTTTTTTGTTTTTTCAGATTTTTGTATTGTGAGAATTTTGAAAAGTATGGTTGGGACTAAAATTAAAAAAATTTACTAAAAACGATGGAAGAACAAAAAAATCTATTAAGCTGATTTTTTGGTTATATAACTTTTTATATTTTTAGTGAAAACTTCTACAAGCAATTTAAAAAATATACTCATTTGGGAGGGCTAATTGCAAAAAAAAAAAATATATATATATATATAGTAAAAATGAAAAAAGCTAAAACCAAACCGTGAGAATTCTCTATCCTAACAATTATATATCCTTCTACTATATTAATGCATTGAAAATAGTTAATTATTTGAGAATTTTTTGGAGAATTTTGAGATAAGGAACTTTTTAATGCATTAAAGACATAGAAGTAGCAATTTGAGATGTAATTTAATAAATTTTAATGCATAAAAATGGAAAAATGGTGATTTTTCTAATAGAGAATCTCATATGTGGTGTTCACTTGGAACATCACAACACCCATTTGGCTGATATATATTTTTTTTTTATCATCATAAGCATATTAGATTGAATGTAAAAATAAATAAAAATAAGAAAACACTCACTTGGGAAAGAAGTTTTCCAGATCTGCTCTGTCAACCGGAAGCCTGGTTGAAATAGCTTCAATCTGATCATCCCTGGAAAAAAAATTAAAAGAAAACAATCACATGAAATAAATAGGAATTTTTATGAATTAAGGATTGAGTGACACTTTTAGGCCATGCTTAATTAATCCATGCTTAATTAATCGGATTGTATTAAGAAAACACTCACTTGGGATTGAAACACTAATTTCTAAACAAAAATAGAAACAAAAAATGTACGCATAGAGAAGCATGCAACAATATACATTGTTCAGAATAACATGCCTACGTCTACGAATGAGAGAGACAATCTATTATAACCGTGTAATATACAATTACGAGACAAAAAAATACTTTAAAATTCGACACTCACAACTCGAGCCTTGAAACAAATCCCATTCCACCGCTCAAAGGGTTAATTGCCTGTGCCCCAATATATTTTTTCGTCTCTCCTTAAATCTATAACCCTTTTGATTCAACTTTTTACTTAATAACTAAAATTAAAAGTTCTTATAGAAAATCCTAAAATCTTAGCCGCATAAAGCCGTAATACACTGGACTTTTTATAAATTCATGACTTCAACATAACCTAAATATATGTAAGTAAAATATTATAATTATATGGGTCCGAAAAATACGAGACTTACACCCAACAAAATGCAACAATTAATAATATATAAAAAAAACTCACGTATCTATTGAATATTTACTTTCACAAAATGTGATATATATAATACTTAAATAAATTATTTATTAATAACTTACTCACTACTAGTTCTCATATATATCTCCTTATTATTAATTCTATCAATCCTACGAGTCAAAAATACAAAATGAATTAGAAGGTGGCCATAACATAAAAATGACTTACGAGAATTGAAGACTTGAATTTGTAGCATTGAGTTCCGTCTGGATTCGTGAGAGCTCCTTCTTTATTTTCTCCTCCAAAACCTAATCAAAACATGAATATTTGCAAGAATGCATTTGTTATACGTGTTTGGCTTTGTTAAAGTTAATAGCTTATAGATTGTAATTTGTAATAGAAGTTGTAAGTGTTTGGTAAATATTATAATTTATAACTGAAATAGAAAAAAAATAGTTATAAATTGTAGTAGAAGCTGTGGTGTTTAGAAAAATTTATAATTTATAATTAAAATTAGTAACAAAAAATTATAAACTACTAGCAGTAATTTTGCCAAATACTTTCGCCATTAACACTACTTCCATACAGTAGTAAAATATGTACATAAAAAATGTATCGAGCATTTTTAATTTTAGTTTTGATTTTTGAATACAGTTGTGGCATATTTGCATAGTAATTTCATAGCTCTTTTTATATAAAAAATAGGTCAAAAAATAGAAAATAATTTAAGTTTCTCTACAAGTTAAAAATACATAGTTAAACCAAAACACATTACTCATTTATATGATTAGACTTATCAACTAATTGTAATATTTTTGTGATCGTTATATATTTTTTCTTTATTCATTATAAAAAATAGGCACATAAATGTTGATATTAATTTTATATAGTATATTGCTAAAAGCATTAGTAAGAAATCTATTGTCATATGTAATACTTGTTTCTAATTTCTTTTTATGACCGATTATCTGATCAATTTCTGTATATCTAAAACATTAAAAAGTCAACATCGACTCTCTACAATAATTTAGAGAATTTTAAGAAGAATATAGAAGATTCTAGTGCTTTCTTGAAAATTCTAGAATATTGAAGAACTTTTCTAGAAGACTTTAGAATAATTCGGAAGCATCTTGAATTGTAAAGGAGTTCGAAAGGTTCCAAAATTTTCTAGAAGAAGGAAGAAGACTCTACTTCAAACGTGGGTAAAGTGGGAATCAATTAGTGGAATGCAATACATGAGAACCTTTATCAATGGTTGGCTTCTCAAGGTACGTTTGGGTATACTTCATAAAAGAAAAGTTAGAAACTCTATATAAATTTAAAGAATTTTGTGCGAAGGTTGAAAGTGACATCGGCGAAACAAATAATGGAGGAGAATATACGACAAACGAATTCTCACACTATGTCGATTCTTTTTTTCTGCGATGCCATTCCATTGTGGAGTCCTTGGGCAGGTCAATTATCTTCGAATTCTACACTCTTTTAGATATAGTGTGAGAATTCGTTTCACGTTTATTCTTCTCCATTATCTATTCAAAGATCTACTCTTTTTGCCAATTTCACTTTCAACATTCTCACAAAAATTTTTAAATTCTTTAAATGTAGCGCATTCCACTGATTGACTCCTACTTTATCTGCCTGAACAAATCGGAATGGATCAACTCCAAGGGCTTTTTAGCTTTGAAGGTTGACTCTTCATATGGTAATTGGTGTGCCTTCTAAATTGACAACCAGCACAAATTGCATCTCCACGAATCAAGCTGGGGAAGCTCTTTAAGCATAGATTTTTTCATCATTATACTCAACTTAAGATAGCTTACGTGTCCCCAAGCATGCATGCCAGAGGTCTTCAATTTCAATTTTTCGAGTCTTATTTGCGTAGGCTAATTCTGCTGACATTATGTAGATATAATCTAGTTGGCATCCCTCCATAATTAGTTTACCTAACGGCTTAAGGATTAGGTATACCTTAACATCCTCAGGACCAAACACCACATAATTTCGAGAAGATGTTAGTTGTGATACTAACAACAAGTTCTTTTTCATCCCAAGCACGTAGTAGACATCCTGTAATTGAATCTGATTAGAACTAAAGCGAGGAATAATTACAGTCTTACCCACATGAGTGATTTGGCAGTCTTGAAATGTTAGCGATCACTACTACTCGGCCTCTTTTGTAATCAAATAGGCTAGATAACTTATCTTTATCTCTAGTCATATGATTAGAACACCTTAAATCAATGATCCAGTCATTACTGTAGTTAATTACTCAAATTCTAGATTCTACTATAAGAGCTGGTTTACTAGGCTTAATCACGATGGCATGCGCAACCACTTCTTAATCAAAATTTATCAATTCCTCTTAGTTATCTGCTTCGAAGGGCTTTGACATTGCAAAGGATGCTTGAAAATCCCACTCTTCTTTGCTGTTATTTTGGTGACTTTTTGATGTCACCAAATTGCCTTATGCAGTCCTTCTTTTTAGCCAACAATCTTTGGAATAATGTCCTTTTTTCCCGACAGTTGAAGCAATATATTGGCCATCGTCGTGACTCCGAGGATCGTCGTTCATTATTGTCATACTGAACTTTCCCTGGCCGAGTATTTATTGCCTGATGTTGTTGGGCTTTAACTGTTAGGGTTGGTATACTGAAAACTATATTTTTAGTATTTAATTTTTTTTAATAAAATTAATTTTTTATTTTATAAAAATCTTTATGAGCAATGTATGTATATCATTTCTTTGTTATGCATGGATGTCCAAGATTCTGTATAGTATTTAATCTGATGTGTAGAGTGCGACTTACACACAGAAGATCAGATTTTAAGTTCTTGCAAAATATAAGTTTTATATTCACAGTTTAAACAGAAATGGACATACCATCGGTATGACTGCGGCACAAAATTTTAGAAGGCCTGTCTTGGTTACGGAGAACAGATAATAGCGTCGTCTATTGTTCCGACTCTCTATACCAGTACACTTTGTGTGTATAGAACAAAATATTTGGGATAATTAATTTTATACTGACTATATAAATTAATTCACACCCCAAGGTTATAAATAGTGCTTATTCTCTTAATTCTAAAATAATTATTGATTTGTGTATATTTAATATTCGTTGTTTCGATTCATTAGAGGCATATGGGTCTATATTCCCGGTGAGTTGGATAGTGGTATTATTTATATGGTAAATATTAATTATTGACGAAATTCACGTTTCGAAAGATCGAAATTGACGATACCCCTTTAAGAAAACTTATAAGTTTTGACCGGGCCAAACCCTGTAGGTGGATTTAATTATCCGACGGTCAAATAAGTTAAGCAGAAGGGTTTAAGGAATATAAAGATGTCGATTAAATTAAATTGTCAGTAATTAAATTTAATTGGCGGGTATTGAGAATCTTAACGTGGGGAGAAATAGTAAACATTTAATAACAGAAGCTCAATGCAAGAAGGTCTTGAGATTATAGGTCAGAGTACAATTATAGTTCTTTAGTGGTGTGAACTGTAATTCAGTATTTTATGAAAATTGCAGAAACCGCTACGTCTTTCCATAATTGCAGAAATCGTTGGTAGGTAGTGTTCCACTGGAAGTCTTACTCATAATTACTCCTCAGGTCCCTGCTGTAGCCCTATATATATGTGGGTAGGCTTAACCAAAGTTAACACTAATTTATGCCGGTACAAGTTGTCGATAGTCTATAACCCACACTACGTTCGAGGATCGCATACGGGAGTACGGTAGAGTATTTAATAGGAGGCTCAACTTGAAATCAAATCGTAGTTGAAGAATAGATCGACAAAAGATATTCATCTAAATTAACTTTGGTTGCACGGGTTTTATTTTGATCGTTCTTCGTCAAAAGTTTTATCTAGAGCACATTTCGGCGTTTGCCCGTCCAGCTAATTTTTTACCGAAAATCATTTACAAAAATAATGATCTTGGCAGTATTGCCTCCAACAAATTGGTATCAGAGCCGTTTTATTTTTTGTTTATGGTTATCGAGGTCAGGTAGTTTTAGAACTGTTGCTAACTTTGTTTTGCAGGCGTTCTAAATTCTGATTTTATGATTATTTTTTTTTTATATTTGAATGAATGCGTGGATGATGATTAATTACTATAAAGTGCATCGTTTTTAATTTTTAGTGAGACGCCAACTATTTGTTTGCGCTTTCTTGGTTGGCCAATAAATTCTCCAGTTCTATAAGGGTGGGTTGAGTGCACCAGCTATTTTTGTTTGCACAAGCTTTCTTGGTTGGCCAATAAATTCTCCAATTCTATAAGGGTGAGTTGAGTTGGCCAATCTCGTATTGCCGAAATGAATGCCTTAACCCTCGTATAATTATCCTTCTCATTCTCTCTTCATTAATATTTTGAGAATCTAATTTTAAAATTTCATGGCATAACTCTTTTACTTATGTAAAATATTTACTAATTGACTTACCTTCTTGAGTGGTGGACATTAACTCATTTTCTAGGTACTGGATTCGAGCATCATTTGTTTTTGAAAATAAGGATGCAAAGGTGTCCTCCTGCTGACCTTTGCTGCCTTGGGTGTGTCGTCATCCCTTATGCGCCCGAGCAACTCATCATCAATGGTTGATTTGAGCACAATAAGGATGCAAAGGTGTCCCCATGCTGTCGTCATCCCTTATACGCCTGAGCAACTCATCCTCAATGGTTGATTTAAGCACATACATTGCTTTGTCGGCTTTAATCTTCCACTTTCAATAAGCATCAGCATCTTCTTTAGGAGGTGGTGTAGTCGCACTTCCACTAACTACCTCCCATAAGTCTTGTCCTTCTAAGTAGGACCTGGTACGACTCTACCAACTCTAATTATTGTGGTTGTTGAGTTTCGTAACTCCGCTTGTCGTGTTCACAAGATCTGCTAATGTGACTTGGTGTAATCTTTTCACTTTGCCAAGTAAGCCTGGTCCCAAATCCACAAGCTTCACAGCTCCGACTGTATACGACTAACTCAAGAAAATGATCCCTAGCCGCTGGCTCTAATACCAAATTAGGTTGAGAACACCAACAGAGAATGTATTTTATTAAGTGTAACACTTGTATAATAGGATGATGTACTTAGAAAATTTTACTCTAAGACATCCACACCTCACTATAATTCACTCTCTCTTGGACACTTGAGACACTCACTTTGGATCACTATGGATCTCTCAAGTTTCACACATAACAACCAAGGCATCCTTTCCCTTTAATAGCCATTCTTAACGTACGGTTAGGATCATCTTGATCCAATGGCCCTTATCGATGTCTAGAACAATTAAGAAACTTATAAGCTTCTCTACTCTTTTCCCATGTTCTAGAATGCTTCACATTACTCTAGGACATGGTAGAATCTTCTACCCTTTTTTAGAAAGCTCTAGAACCCTTCTGACTCTTCTTGAATTCAAGATGCTTTCTGATTATTCTAGAGTCTTCTAGAAAAATTTTCAACATTCTAGAGTTTTCTAGAAAGTTCTTTAACATTCTCTAGAATCTTTGAGAAAACTCTAGAATATTTCATACTCTTTTTGAAATTCTCTAAATTGTTGTAGAAAATCGATGATGACTTTTTAACGTTGCAGAAATATGTCGGAGCATGCTACATGCTAAGAATGTGCCCAGTCGATTTTGGGCAGAGTGTATGAAGACATCAGCTCATCTGATCAATAGCTACCACAGGCAAAATTAGGAATGGTATTGCCCTTCCAAAAGCTATGGAACATCAAACCCAAGGTGAGAGTCACTTCCGAGTCTTCTGATGTGTCTTCTTCATGTTTTTACCTAATCAGTTACATACCAAGTTTGATAAAAAGGCAATTGCGTTGCATCTTTGTGGGCTATGATAGTGAAAAAAAGAGTGAAAATGCTGCGATCCTATAACCGGTCGATGTTAGACATCTAGGAATGTTATCTTTGATGAAGTCTCATATCGTGGTGGTAGCCACAAAAGGTAGAGTTTCCAAACTCTAAGAATTTAGAATATCAATTACACGAGAAGTTGAGGGAGCCAGGAAAAGGAGAAAAAATGCATCCAAATTCAGAAATCAGTAAGGGTGGATCCAATAACTACACTAGGAGCTGATGAGCTTTGTCGAGGGCACAAGAAAAATCAATATGCCCATGGCAAACCGGTGTACTTTAGAAGAGTTTAGAAGAAATTTGTCCACGTCAAATTAGAAGTTGAGGAAGAGATGCCACATATCAAAAGATCAACTAAACAAAGAAAACCTAACTCGAAGTATATAAATGTTGCTCTAGTTGAAGAAGAAAGTGTAACATAACCAACAACATTTGAAAAAGCATATCAAGGCAAAGAATTACAAAAGGCAATGGAGGAAGAGATCCAAGCCCTAAATCAAAATCAAACTTGGGAGCTAGTACCCAAGCCCAAGGATGTGAAGCCAATATCATACAAGTAGGCATATAAAGTGAAGACTTGTCCAAATGGATCAATAGAAAGGTATAAAAAGCTCGACTAGTAGCTCGCGGATTCTCACAACAGTATGGGCTGGACAACTATGATGAAATATTTAGTTCAGTAGCAAAGATCACAACAATACGAGTAATGATAGCACTGGCCTAAAGGAGTTGATTGAGAAATATACATGGAGCAGCCTAAAGGATTTGAAAGCAAAATTCATCGTGGAGGAAAACTAGCAACAGTGCTGGTCTACGTGGATGACTTGATCATCACCGGAGCTGACAATAATGAAATCCAAAGGACAAGAGAACCTTGCAGTACGTTTTTAAATGAAGGAACTTGGTGAACTCAAACATTTTCTTGGATTGGAGATTGATCGAAGCTAGGAAGGCCTATTTCTTTGTTAGGTGAATTATGCAAAAGATTTAATAAAGAAATATAGAATGCTCGAAAGCAAGCCAGATTCTCTACACCAATAGAGGCTAATGTCAGGCTATGTTTAGAAGAAGGGAAAAACTTGGAAGATGTAACCACATACCGACAAATAGCAGTAGTTTAATCTACCTAACTCTCACATGGCCAGACATCACATATGCAGGTATATGAAGGGTACAATTGACTTTGGTCTCTTGTACAAGAAAAACAGAGTATGTAAGTTAGTTGGTCGTTGTGATACTGATTATGCTGGTAATCCAGACACATGACGATCCACTATCGGATATGTATTTAGCCTTGGTTCAAGAGCAATCTCTTGGTGTAGGAAGAGGCAAGCTATAGTATCATTATCAACTATAGAGGCAGAATATAGGGCAACAGCAATGGCAGCATAAGAAAGTACTTGGCCTATGCAGTTAATGGCAGAACTACACCAACAGATTAATTGTGGAGTACAATTATATTGTGACAATCAATCAACAATACGCTTAGCAGAGAATCCAGTATTTCATGCTAGGACAAAATATATGGAGGTACATTACCACTTCATCAGAGAAAAAGTGCTTCAAAAAGAGATAGAGATGAAAGCCATTTGAACTTATGATCAAGTAGCAGACATGTTTACAAAAGGACTAGGCGTTGGAAAACTCATAGAGTTCCGAAAACAATTGGACATGATCTCTAGGTCATTACTGAAATGAGGAGTCGGTGCTGAGGGGGGGACTGTTAAAAAGTCACCACCGACTCTACAATAATTTAGAGAATTTCAAGAAGATTTTAGAGTTTTCTTGAAAATTCTAGAATATTGAAGAATTTTCTAAAAAACTCTAGAATAATTCGAAAACATCTTGAATTCTAGAGGGAGGTCCACAAGGTTCCAAAATTTCTAGAAGAAGGAAAAAGACTCTACCATGTTCTAGAGTAATGCGGAGTATTCTAGAATATGGGAGAAGAGTAGAGAAGTTTAGAAGTTTCTTAATTGTTCTTAATGATGAATATGGGCCATTGGATCAAGATGATTCTAGCCGTATATTAATAAAATGAATGGCTATAAAAGGAGAAGGAGACTTTAGTTATTGTGCGTGAAAATTTGAGAAATTCAAAATACGTGTCTCAAATGTCCAACAGAGTAAACTACTAGGTGTGAATAAGGTATAAATAAAGTGTTCTAGAGTAGAATTTTAAGTATATCATCTTATTATATAAGTGCTTATACTTAATAAGATACATTCTCTGTTGTGTTCTCAATTCAACATAAAATTATATATTTATTTATTTTGAGTTTTGCATTATATAGTACTCTACTTCATAGTCTAAGAAAAAAAAACACAAAAAAGCTATTTGCACATACACCATGCACAGAATCAAAAATCCACCTCTCAAATGAGGTGAACTTCAGAGTACTGTGTGTCCCACTCTATCTCAAATAGAGTGTTATCTCACATGAAATTAGTTTTACATTGCTGTACAATTTATTTCATCTGAAAGACAGGTCTCCAATTTGTGCATCGTGCAACTAGCGGGAAGAAAAGAAAAACTATTCACCATACAGATTAGTATTTTTTGCTGATAAGACTATGTATTATTTAAATAAAGTACATTTTTATTGGTAAGAATTAGTGATATATTAGTATTTTTTGCTGATAAGACTATGTATTATTTAAATAAAGTACATTTTTATTGGTAAGAATTAGTGATATGTAATTAAGCACCGTGTGGGATAACTTGTTTTATATTACATTTTTTTTTGTTTTTCAATAAAAAAAATATTAATTTAAATAATAATACTTTTTAAATTTCTCTCGTTACAAGCTAAAAAATAAAAAATTGACCCAAAAAAGAGTTAGATATAAATTTTTTTCGTTTGAACTTTTTAAAATTTTTTTCACTTTTAGTTTTGTTTTATCACGAGAAGTGAGTAAAAAAATAGCTCAAAAAATTTAAAAAGTCCAAAAAAATGACAAAAAAACAACTACTAAAAAACCTAAACCAAACAGAAATTTTTATTTTTTCGTTTGAACTTTTTAAATTTTTTTTCACTTTTAGTTTTGTTTTATCATGAGAAGAGAGTAAAAAAATAGCTCAAAAAATTTAAGGAGTCCAGAAAAATGACCTAAACCAAACAGAATCTTAGATCTGTGTTTTAAACATGTGCACGTAGTCGAACGGGGATGATAATGAATGCCAGTGTGCAAGGAAGAACCAACCTTGTCGACGAAGAAATCAGAAGGAGAGCCATTGGAATGCAACTTCCTCTTGATTTGCTTGGTGTCCGGCCCTTCCCCAACCGGACTCGCCACCAGCTCACTCCACGATCCCATGAACCCATCGCTATCCGATCTTTCTCTGATCGGCAGAGCAGCCATTTCTTCCTCCTCAACCAAATCATCACTTCTCTTCCATTTCTTCAACCCCTCAAATCCCCACTGCTTCTTCCCCGACTTCTTAGATAATCCCTTTTCCTCACCATTATTATTATCATTACCAGGTCCACGATCACCACTTCCATGTCCCTCCTTCTGAAACAGAGTCCTAAACATCATCTTCTTCTTCTTTCCCTTCTCGCCCTCAATCGACTCAGGTGGAAAAAAGCTCTCCGCCATTAAAATGGACCGAGTTTCGCTCTCTTTCTCTCCCGGACGACTGTCCCAAAAGGGGTTCTCTTTAGGGAAAGACAATTCGTTCTTACTGGACATTGAAGCTCCTCCTGCCGCTTTCATTTGCCGAGTTACAGCCGGCGAGCCGTTCTTCGATTTGGGCTTCGAATTTGAGCTTGCTTTGCTGATCAAGATTGGCTCCTCCTTCAGATCAATTATGGACCAATGCTCCTCTGAACTCTTCTTCTCCGTTGGCGCCGCGACTGTCACGTCTCTCGACTCGATCTCGGCGCCTTGAACTGCAAGTCTCTGTAACAGAGGCCTTTTTGACGAGTGGTAGTCCTCCTCTGAGATGCATTTTGTAAACAGCAACTCCTATAAACGAGGAAGAGCAGTCAAAATGTTGTGTTGTGTTGTGCATATTTACAAAGCTCCCAAATTTCAGTACAAAATAGTTAAGAGTTCCCAAACCGATATATAATTTCAAAAACTCAATGCAATTTATGCTGCAGATCCAACACCTATGGCAAAATTTTGTAAAATTTATCCCTGTTTGTGCAGCCACACGAGAATGGAACCGAAAAGAATCTGTAAAAGCAACGTCATTTTTCATAAATGCAGTCAAAATTATGCAATAAAGTCACAAGAATCACCTGAAAAATAGATCTATAGATGCAGCTAATGTATTTCACTAATTCGGACTAATTTATGCAGTGAAACCAGTTTGACATTAAGGAATAACAACCTGGGAGAAATATTTCAACTAAGAATTCACAAATTCTGTCAGATTTCAGCAAATAGATAAATTAAAATAAAAAAATACCCACAAAACAACCACCTCTATATATGCTATCTATGCAACAAATCAATTTCTCTTTTTCAATTTCCGTCCGGTTTTTTACAGTTCATTTGCAAGGAGAACTATTTAACCACTGAAATCAGCTACATTTTCACAAAATCAACTACCCATTGAAGGACTACCTCAAGAACAGCTAATTAATCAATAAAATCAACTACCCAAATTTCATTTTCATCATTTTTTCTCCAACAAAACAAAAACATAAAGAGAAGAGAAAACAGGGACATAACCAGTTTGACATTAAGGAATAACAACCTGGGAGAAATATTTCAACTAAGAATTCACAAATTCTGTCAGATTTCAGCAAATAGATAAATTAAAATAAAAAAATACCCACAAAACAACCACCTCTATATATGCTATCTATGCAACAAATCAATTTCTCTTTTTCAATTTCCGTCCGGTTTTTTACAGTTCATTTGCAAGGAGAACTATTTAACCACTGAAATCAGCTACATTTTCACAAAATCAACTACCCATTGAAGGACTACCTCAAGAACAGCTAATTACGCAATAAAATCAACTACCCAAATTTCATTTTCATCATTTTTTCTCCAACAAAAAAAAAACATAAAGAGAAGAGAAAACAGGGACATAACCAATACCATTAAAACCCCACCTGCAAGAAGACCAGTTTATCTCTGAGAATCGTGGGTTGTTCATAATCGGGCGGCGCTGCGATGAGGGTGTCGAGAAGGTGAGACCGAAAAGCGGAGACCTCCGATTCCGCCAAAATTCCCTCCTTGCAAAGACCCATCAACTTGAGGATCTGATGGAACGAATCCTGTTGCCATTTCAGGTTATCCGACTGTTGATTCGACAGCCTCTGCTCCGCCGCCACAATCGCCGGAAGCCGCCGCTTCTTGAAGGAGAAGGGGAGGATGGATTTGCAGAGGGAGGCGATTGAGTCGTGGAGTGATGTGTAGTATGTTGGCGTGTATGATGAAGTGTACATTTTTTGAAACAGAACTTTGCGGATTTTTCTTGTCAGGGAACTGATGAATTTTGTTCCTGGTTCGTGATCTATAGTAGAGCTGTTGTGTTCTGGATTCAATTTACGAGATTTGGAACTTAGTATTTGAATTGAATGTTTAATTTTTTTGTGTGGGTTTGGTGGAGGGTCGTATTCGGGATCTTTTGAATTTTTTGATTATGTTAACGGTCACTTGAGAGTTGAAACTAGCCGTTGTGGTTTACGTTGAGGACAGAAACGGCGACGTGTCATCTTAAATAATTATTATTATCTATTACTTTTTCTTCTTGGGCCAAGTTTAGGTAGCGAAGAAGCCTTCTTACGCCATTTGTAGTAACTTGTTTTAAGTCAATTTATAGTTGTTTGTTTTTTGGTTTAGAGTTAAAAAAAATTAAATAAAAAATATAATTCTCTCTCTCTCTCTCTGAATAGTGATTTACAGCTTGTTTTATTTTTTTATTTTTTTGACTTTTAAGCTAAATAACTGAAAATTTTATTTGGTAAGAAAGTAATTTTAAATCAGCATCATTTAACAAGAAAGGGTATATAATCTCTATCCTCCCTAAGTGTTTGTAAAATGATGATAATACTTCTTGTTTTTTTTTTTTTTTTGTAGATGTCTAGTTTTGTTTTGTTTTTTGTATATATTATTTTTTGTAAGGGAATTCTAAGTTTATTGGGTATTTTTTAGTGGGATTTGTTGCATTGCTAGTGTCGTAAATTTTTAATTTAAAGTTATTTGTTGAAATTTGTGTGTGCAATTTGATTGTTGAAAGTAGTGTGTTGTGGAGGATTGAGAGAGAATGGACATGAAAGATATAATTAAATTTTTGTGAGGGCAAATAAAAAAATTAATTTTTATCTATATTTTCTAAATTGATATCCATTCATATATATTATAAAAATAAACATGGTTCATCTATATACTCGAGTATAATATATTCAATGTTATATCTATTTATTTTATATTTATTTTTATATACAATAATATTTTATAATACATATTCGATAAATTGTCTCCCAACAAACAAACGGCCTAGCATGCATAGATTTTGTAATAGAGAAAAGTTGTAGATAATTGTATTGTGATGCCCCCGACTTTTGAGCACATCGGAGCATACATAAATATAAATAAAGAGATATTCTAACTATTCATTCATAAATATGCATTATAATATTAAATCATTAAAATTCAACGCCAGCCAAATATATATAAGCGTTTATAGTTTCACAAGAAAATACAAAATTACAATGATAGCTCAAAATCTAAACAAAATAAACAAAAAGAAGAGAGGACTCTTCGTTTATGCATTATCGGGGTCTTCATTAATTGATCTACACCAAATTAGAAATGTAGAACAATTTGTTCATAAAGACCGCCATTATATAACTATTTCAAGAACAATAATATAAATTCTACGCGCAAAAATTACAAGAGTAGACTTTTTGTGCAGTCGATCACCACAGTCATCATGAGACCTCGTTGTGAATAATAACTACATCACCGAATTTTATACTACAATTATTTCACTTAATAGCAACGACATAGGGGTGGGCCACATTCTTTGGGTCAACCAATATTCAATAGTCAATCGATGCGCATAACTAGTTCAACTCACCTTAAGATCCGTGATGCCCGCATTAATGTTAAAATAAAGTCTAAGATGACAAATCAAGAATTTCAAGAAGCACTTTACATTATTTAAAATATTAAGACGAGCGGTTAGGAACGCCACTATCGGGCTCTCTCAAAATTATCCAATTTGTTCGGGTCAACACACTTTCATAATATAATCATAACTCAAGAAGTAACGAAATCCAAGCACTACTACAATAATACTTAAAAATCACACTTTAAAAATTAAAACAATCTCGATTTTAATAAAACTGTGATAAAATTATAAAGTAATGTTTTAATCTCAGTTGGTCAAATTAACCGAGATTGTATATATTTTTATCTCAGTTATTTTAAAAACTGAGATTGTTTATAATCTTTTTAATCACGTTTTTTTGTTTATAACCAAGATAAAAAAATCGTTAATAATTTATTCACGCTTACACCGCGCCTCTGGATCGCGCAAATATTTCACTCCAGTTCTCTCCCCCCGGCCCCTTCTCTCTCTCTCTCTCTCACATTTCCGCCTACCATACGAAACCCTAGTCCGCAAGCCGGTCGCTGCCACCCACCGTCGCCGTAAGCAACCACCGTCGCGCAACCTACCATTGCCGTCAGCCCTATTCGCCGCCAGCAATGGACGCCGCAAGCCATAGGAGCTCGTCGTTGCAGGAGCTAGTCACGGCCGTCGCCTATTCATTCACCAATCACGCCATGTCGCCGTTGCCTGTTCATTCTCTTTTGCTTTCTTGTCAATCTAGGGTTTTGCTCTTCTCTTCCGCTTTCTGATTGTCGAATCTAGAGTTTTAGTTTTTTGCGTCTTCTTCGGGCTCTGATTTTCTTGTCGAACAAGGGTTTTCTTCTTCTATTTCGCTTTCTGATTGTCGAAACTATGGTTTTCCTCTTCTATTTCGCTTTCTGATTTGTTTCTTTTACCTGCTGATCAACAATCTTGAGAGATGAGTTGGTGTGCTAGAATTATGAATTTTTGTCACATGATGAAATCTTTTTGCCTTTGTTATTACCAATTTCAGATATTGACATTGGGAGGACCTTGGAGGAGTTCCAATGCTTGGAACGCACAATGGATTTGGGTTCAACAGAGAAAGGGTCTCGTGGTTATATGTTGTAAGTTAAATGGAATGTTGAATTTCAGTTAAATATTTTCTCGACCCAGAATAATTCCTTATCTCCATGCTTCCGTGATCTGATTGTTCATTTGTTTCTTTTCTTAAGATATCATTAAACTGGTTGGATAGGAATTGAGTTTGTAGGGCTACAAAGAAAAAATAGATTCTATGCTTATTGAATTTATCGACATACCATATGTTATATTTTTCAATTGCCTTTGAGGTTTGTGGTCTCATATACTGTTCTTGGTACTGTAAATTTTGGTGTATATTGATCTGTATTCTATTCCATAATTTATGGACTTCCAATTGCTTTAATGTGTACTCCTTCTTGCAATCTGTATGTTAAACTTCACTTGATATTGTTACTTGCTGGTTGTTTTGTTATAATCGAAAAATGTTACCTGTTTCACAGAGCTTGGATAATCTTGCCCAGTTGGTTAAAAGAATACTTTCAGAAGGGAAGATTTGTGGGTGAGTCACAAGCCCCCATGTAGCTTTTATTATCTAATTCTCACTTAAGCACTTCAATGTGTTTATATGCTCACCTAATGGCTTTCCTTCTTAATTTACAGATGAAATGCCTTTCATTTTGAAAGGCGAAATATGAGTTGAAGTACAGAATTGAGTTGAAGGATGTAGTTCAAATGGCAAGAGAATGCCTTGGGCTTTGCTTCGTGGCTATAAAGTATGCCTTGCAGCTCATCTTCAACCTCCAGTTGGCACACTATCAGCCATTGTCAGGTCTGCCGGTGGAAATGTAACTTCTTAAAATTTGAATGGGTCTGATTATTATTGGTCTATAGAACTGCACTGCATCATTCATTTGTGTGCGCCATTTAAAACATTTAAACCAAATGAAATAGCCAAAATGAAAACAGCTGTTGGAGAAGCTATGAAAATTTCCAAAACCATTCTCTGGATCAAAATAAATTCTGCATATCAAGAAAAAAAGAAGATCATAGAAACAAATTCAGGTAACATACTTTGATACCAATGTTGATAATTCTGCACATAGTTAAATGTTTAGATATTAATTATAGTAATATTTCATCAAAAGAGAAGAAACAAGGAAATAAAGCCTTGCCGAATGCGTTTATAATCTCTTATGTTTACTAAATATTTCACAACGTAACCTGAGACGAATACACGTATCATGTTTGATCCGGTGATCCATAAGCATGCTCAAATTGGCTTGATAAGTTAATGTGAAAGGAGAGCAGCTTGTTTCAGTTGCATAAAACTTTTTTTTTTTTGTTTTCTGAGACCAACAACTTTCTGACCACGTCTACTTCCATTTTATTTTCACCCTTTAACAGCTCCTTCAGCCTTCACTTGATTACATCCCCTATATGTGCTACACATATTTGACCTTTGTTAATTTGTTGTTACTTTTGATGGTATTTGATTATCATCATTTTTTGATACACTTACTGTATTATAAGAAATAAGTTTTATAGGTTATGCATGTAGTGAAAAAGATCTTTATATATAATATTATTTTTTTTACAAAAATTATGTTTTTTAATCTTGATTTTTGATAGAGATTAAAAGTGTTTTCCATCTCGATTTCTGACTGAGATTAAAGGCATGTTTCATCTTGGTTTTTACTGAGATTAAAAGTACTTTCCATCTCGATTTTTGACCGAGATTAAAAGTACCCATTTTTTAATCTCACCCGAAAAGATCTCGGTTTGTGAACTGAGATCGATTCTATAAGATCTCGATTTGTAACTGAGATCTTTTACAATTAATGTAGTAGTGAAGGGACATACACCCAACAAATAAATGACCGAGGTACAATATAACCAATCCCAAACGACAAGATGTGCTACGAGATGCCCCAAGTGCAATGTAATAATGCTCATGGTACAACAACCCATATTTTGAAGTACAACTAACTATAACATGAAGTATAATTAAGTATAGCATGAAGTACAAGCATTCAAAGCATGTAATACAACCACCTAAAGCATAAAGTACAACTTTAAGAGCATGGTTCGAATCTCTTGACAAAGTCATTTTTCATCATATAATAGCATTAAATCATTATTCACATATTTTAAGTTAATTAAATCATGTAAATCATTTCAAACAGCAAGAAGCATGCTTATCAAACACTTGACACATAACTAGCTAACTTTTGACTACTTAATTATAAAATGCAGCGATTTTTTGAGGCACTTAGACTTGGACTTAGCTTCTAATTTTTTGTCACTATTTAGATAAAAATATTCTCTACAACTTTTATGAGTAACACTAAGGCTCAATCCTAAGGCAACTAGATGATTTGGCTCTCAGAAGTGAAAATGGCTCAACAACACTTGGAAATTCTACTAAAAATAGGCCTCTATTGGTCTTAGTTTTGGCGTATCAAATCAGGTCCTACTAAACTCACTTTTGGATATGCTCTAGTTCAACATGTCATCTACAAATCTTATGAAGAGTGCCCATGGTAGTTCTTAAGAAAAGGTTGGAGAAAGTAGTCGATTTAGAAAATATGTTCATGGGGCGTCAAACACTAAGCAGAGTTAGTTTTTAGAAGAGAGCTTAAAAATCATTTTGGATATCATACAGAGGCTTTTGGATTTGATTTTTGGATAGAAACTAGATTAACATGTAACCAATATTTTTCATAAAATGATTACACCAGTGTATAGTTATCGTTGAGACATTTTCGACGATATATCATATGCGAAAAACAGAGTTGAAATGATTACTCTAGCTCTATTTAAAGCATTTTGTGAATTGTATGAAGCCAAGCATGCCTTTGGTCTGCATTTCCAACAAGGAAGACTAGCCGAGCCGAGCCTCTAAGCCATTGAGCCGAGATGTCGAGCCATTGATCCAACGATCGAGTTTACTTGCTAGTTGTCCAAAGTATATATAAGGTGGACAAGGCAAATAAGCAATCATCGGATACATCAATTCTAGAGGGCTCTAATGATGAAATAGTAGAAGTATGCACAACCACTTCTACTTCAAAGTTAGAGAGATTTGATTGAATTTTAGATTTCAGGTGTTCGTATCACATGTGTGTGGCTAAGAATTTATTTATGACATGTCAGATATGTGATGGAGCTACTGTTAAGATGGTTAACAATACACTGAGTAGTTTGTTAGCATAGGGACAATACGGTTTTGCATATTTGGCAGGAACATTGTAATCTTGATCGAGGTTAGACATGTGCTATATCTTAGAGAGAATCTAATTTCTCTAGGAATGCTGGACTCAAGTGGCTACGAGTTCTCATTTGGGTGGAGTTCTATGGGTTTCCGAGGAAAATAAAGACGTGATGAAATGACAGATAATTGCCAACTTTTATAGGCTCCTGTGAAGTGTTGTGACAGGTGGAGATACTGTCAAACATTAGACGAGAAGTATAAGACGACAATATACGCAAGCGAAACGTATAAATAAACAGGATGAACAACAGTTGTAAAAAAGCACACCAAATAGGCACATGGGTATGCAATCAAATCGATTGAATAGTGTGTAGGATTCTGGCCAGATTTCACGGCAACAATTGTTGGATGTTCATATGAAAGTTCTAGGCAAAAAGATTGAGACAATTGACGTAACAAGAAGATGTACATATCAGCGGAAGCGAGTCTTATTTGCAGTCGATTTGATTTCTGGTGGGCGGTGATGCCTTTGATTTTGTGCACAAAGGATGAGGGATGGAACCATAGTCACTAATAAATAAGTGAGATTTTTCGGGCACCCCGACGAGAGGGTGAGAACATCTTGGTGTTGAGGTGTAGACTATACAAGTTCGTGTATGAAAGACAATGGTATCCTAGTGAGAGGGTGCGTACAAGGTAGAGTATGGCAAAACAAGGATTGACAGTGTAAGTTGTAGGCATGACAAATATTCCCACATAAGGGCGGAGCGGTTGATTGTTGAGGAGCCGCTTACATGAGCTGCTAAGAATTATGAAGCAGCCATTATTGAAGATCAGCCAGTAGCCATTGTTGAAATAGCAGCAATCATTGTTGACATGGAGGAAATGGGTTCACACTTCTTTTGGAGTTGGACTTGGCCTATGAAAGGTGTGTTGATCTGTAGAGTTAAAGGGCAAGGCAAAGAGTAGAGAAGCAAGAAATGAGTTGTGAGAGATAGATAGAGTGTTGAGTGGGAGAGAGAAGTGGGTTTCTTTATCGTCCTTCCCTTTGTAAAATTCATTTGTTCGAAATAGTAAATTAATTATCCTCTTTTCCTAGACATAGGCAAAGTTCGAACCATATAAATTGCTTATTTCTTATGTGTTTATCTCTTGTGTATCAATTCAAATCCTAACACCATGGGCTATGGTTCATTTTGGTTATAGATTTGGATTTAACCAAACTTCTTTGCTACTTTGGCTTTTCCACTTGCTAATGTTTTCGCCGTCCTCAAATGAAAGGTTAAAACTTATAAAGAGAACTAAAATTTTAAGATTACACTTTTAAACATCATTATAATAATAAAATTGGGTGTCAAATACACAGAGATTCCATAAAATTGAGTTATCAAATACCTATGATTTGAAATGCAAGTATTTTATATGTAAAGAATTATTCTATCAAAAAATATTATAGTAAAGTATCATGTATAAAATTTGTCGAGTTCGGCTTCAAACCTCCATTTCTTTCTTATAACGGGTTTTTATATCGAATTTTAATAATTTAAACCATTAACGTAGTAAGAAATGCCAAAAGAAAATCCTTATAAGAAAACAAGTTAATTATAAATTAGCAATTAATGATCAGATCACAACGATTTTGAAAAAATAAACAAGTACAATTTTGAAAGTATATATATCGTCTATTTGGATAATATGATTGTGATAAAATCCAATAGTTTTTAATTTTTATTAATTTATTTTTTTATATACAAATGATCTTTTCACTTGACCTACAATTGAAACAAGGAATAATTAATTATTAGTCATATTTAAAAAACTTGTACAAGTTTTGGTTTCATTACCAAGGTTTTTTGAGCTCTTGTACAAGTTTTGGTTTCATTACCAAGGTTTTTTGAGCTAAGGCCATGTATTTTAAATTATATTTTGCTATATGACCAATATATTCATGTTTGTTCAGTTTGATACGTCAGTGCTCTTCAATACGTAGAGATTCAAAGAAGACATGTTCCTCTATTCTACTGTGATAACTGGCGTTGTCAACGTGATCTCCACGGTGGTCTCCATTTTCTCCGTCGATCAAGTGGGACAACTCTTCGTCTAGCTAAAAGTCGGCGTACAAATGTTTTTCTCCTAGAGAAATTTGGTATATATATATATATATATATATATATATATATATATGTCATGCGGTATAACCAAATGGGCATTTTGCAATTACATGTGTACGTTGTGCATGATAT
>JAOTRH010464405.1:0-27951 GCA_034768845.1 Heliamphora exappendiculata
AAACACGTAGGATTACATGTAGCACCCTCTAACAGTTATACAGTCTAAGATCCTACCTCGGTGAGTTCAAAACTCGACGTCTCGATCCACGTGCAAAACCGAGCTTCGCCGGAATCAAATTCTGTCCGGATGGATGCATAGATCTCGATACCGATACTACGGGAATCAGCAGTTGGTTTATCAAAAACCAAACCCCGGACCCCCGAGAAGTTAAAGAGAAGGCAGAGCGTTTGATGAGTTTCAAACAAGAGAGAGGAGGAGATATTTTGAACAAAATATCTAAGAAAAGATATTTATAGGCAAAATATCTCGAAAATATCTTCTTTTTTAAATTTGAAAATCGCTCGGCAACTCCCAATAATCTCGGGAACCAACCCCACATGCTTATTTACACATAAACATGCATCAAAACAATTAAATCATACATCGCAGACATATATATGCAAAACACATCATATATACATAAGCCTCAAAAAGATACGGGTCCGGGTCTCACAAACTTTGTGTAGTTGCATGTTCAAAACCATTAAGGAGTGGATAAGAAATTGACTCCAAGAATTAGGGATGGCATCAGAGCGGGGCTTTTTTCAAGTTTTACTTAATCCACAGGTAATTGAACCTCACGGGCAACCCGAACCCTCTTTTTTCTGCATATCTTTAATGTAATAATTATAATTTTCCTCATAAAATTAAAAGGAGTTTTTTTTTTATCCGCGTGTTTTTGTAGTTCTAAATGTTTAGAATGGTTAATCAATTGCTTGGAGTTTATCTAATTCTAGTTTATGATATATGTTATTTTTTTATATATACGAAAATGTATCGAGTAGGGTTAATACCAATGGACTCAATCTATGAAGCACAGATACAGACACGAATATGGACACGAACACGGGCATGGACATGGCGATTTAAAAAAATCAGGACACGAACGCGGCAGAAAATATATTTTTATTTATATATTTACCCCATGTTTATAAATAGAACATTCACAAATAACCTCCAAAAAAGGGTAAAGAAAAAACTAAAAAGGTAAAGAAAACAACTAGAAAAGAGATGGAGAAAAAAGATGAAGACAAAAACCAAAAATGACTAAAAAGGCAAAAAAAAAGAGGCTAAAATGGTATCAAAAAAAACAAGAAACAACTAAAGAGGTCATTGCCGTCAAATCATTCAAAGACTCTAAGGAAAGAAAACCCAGAAAATGGAAAAAAAGGAGCGAAGAAAAGGCGAGAGAAGAAGACCCATACCAGTAGAACGAAAAATAGATAGAGAAACCGCCAAAAAATGGAAGGAAGAAAAAGAAAGTGCTCACTTAGAGGGTGGTTGAAGGTCGTTGGTCATTGTCGCTGACTCGCTGGTGAGATTGAGATTATCAATGGTCATATCGAGCTCGCTAGTGAAGGTAATGGTGGGTGGCAAAGATGAGAGGCCAAGAATTTTTTCAAACTGTGCACTGAGGTTCTTAGGGTTTTTATTTTAACATTAGGTTTGGCGTGTCGAAAATTGGACATGTGTGTCCCTTACGTGTCCCTCGGTATGTCCGATTGGAATTTTTTCGAAAAAAATAAGGCACGCCACATGGCGTGTCTGACACGTGTCCTGGTGTGTTCCCGGTGTGTCTGCGTATCTGATGTGTCCGACAATGGCTACGACACCTATTCCGATATGTCCATGCTTCATATGGCTCAATACCCACTCTACCTCTACTTATGGGGAAAGAAATCCAAGTGGCATACCTTCCAGATCGAGGGTCTCACACGGTAAACATACAGAGGCCCTCGCGCCCCGCCCCTATATTTCATCAGGTAAAACCAGCCCCGAACGGCTCGAATTGGATCGGGCCTTTGGGGTCATTTTACAGACCATCCCTAAGGAATGCGAAAATAACCACTTTAGGTATTAGTTGAGGGATGGTAACTAAACTGTATACTATATTAGTAGTTGCATGATCCTCCGACTAGGGTGGTGAGTTTGCTTCATAACCTCGCTCTCACCCTCCAAGGTAAGAACCTTTTAAGAACCTTACTCCCATCGAGAAAGAGCCTTGCTCCTAACTAGGATGAAACCACTCAAACATATACATCCCTAATAAATAAATAAATAAACTACAAAATAAGAAAAAATCAATAGAATTAATAAAATTGTAGAATAAAATTAACTCAAATGTATGCAAGTACTTTATATTTAGATCATATTTATTTATATATACAAAAGATCATTTGTATTTGACACTAATCTATAATATTTATTTATATTTTAACATATTAAAATTAAGTAAAAAATATTTTTTTAGAATAGATAAAATATATAAATGCTCACATATGCGCTTCCAACCATAGACTCTTCCATATGCCCTTGCTCCCCCACCCCCGCTTCGTGCAACTAAGGTACGTATTAATGCCATTAATTTAATAAAATGATTTATCAAAATAAATAAGTGTACCAATATGAAGCAAAGCAATAAAGTACAAAATAGAAAAAAAATAATGTTACTATATGTGAGTGTAAGTAGAATTCAAGTACAACACATAATGAAAACATTTATACACAAACTTAACATAAAATGCAAGACAAAGATTGAATAATTTTTTTTCTTAAAGCTTCTACAAATGGATTATATGGACTAAATCAGTCCCACCATTTATGCACTGAGACTATTCTTTACCCAAAATATTCATTCGCTTACTCTAGAAACCATATAGAATTAAAACAAATCACGATGAACACAAAAGTGTAGCAACATCACAAAACCCAAATAAAAATCTTAAGAACAAATAAAATTACCAAAAACATAAAGAAAAAGGAAACAATGATAGTACTTGATTGAATTGTTTTAGCTATACTGAGATGCTTTCGAAGTAATTTCACATCGTGCATATATATTATTACTCCATTTTTTATCTTCTCCTCTTCCCTTAATCATCAACAATCAATAATTTAAATTTCTACATTTACTTCACAACTTTACAATATTTACTTCCTTTTTATTTCTTCTACCAATTTTTTTTCTTATACTATTTATTTCCCTTTGTCTACAAATAATCTTTTGTTAATTTTATACTTTATATAGTTATTTTTCTTACATTATATATCTATTTATTTTTCTTCTTCCATTAGTTTATACATTATGGAGATCAACACATATAATATTATATCTTTATTGAGTAAAGTGGAGTAAATAATGTTTTGTTAGTTTTATACTTTAGATATTTATTTATTTTTCTTACATTATATATCTATTTATTTTTCTTCTTCAATTAGTTTATACTTCATAGAGATCATAACATAACATTACATATAATATTGTATGCTACATATAATATCATATCTTTATTGAGAAAAAAGACAAAAAGACCGAGAGAGAGAGAGAGAGAAAGAGAGAGAGAGAGAGAGAGAGAGAAAGTTAATTGTAAGTGATTAGATAAAAGAAAATCAAAGAGACACCAATAATAAAAGAAAGAGAAAAATTAAAAAAACAAAGTAATTGACACATTGCAAGTTTTAATATTACCACACGCATGCTCTTTAGAGCATTCTAAAAGATGTTTCTACTTCACTTATATATTATACAATATGATTTCAGCAGCCTACACGAAACAAGTTAAAGGCATTCAGGCATTTTTTTTTTATTTGAGGTAACCATGAATATGTGGCTAAAGCCTCGTCTCTTTGTTTATTCTAGGGGTGCACAAATAACCCGCCAACCAACTCCAACCCGCTAATCTGAATCAACCCAGCCCGCCTAGGGTGGTTTGTGTGGGTTGGTAAGTTGGGTTGGGTGTGTTAGGTGAAGAAAATAGAAAGGGTGGATTAGTTTAGTTGCACATTATAATTTTTTAACCCGCCTATAACTCAACCCAATTCGCCTGAGGTGTATATAAATTTTCGTGTTCTACGTATAGAAAATCATAACCTATATATAAACTTAAGACAAATCATCCCTAAACATAATTAATTTATAAATCTCACTCCTTTGGTCGACTCCGAATTCTCGATCGTTGCTAATGACATGATATTGTACCATTGTTGAAATGTGTTGCTGCTAACATAAACTAATTTGCTATAATTTTATACTAGAAATTTCATGATGATGACATTTTATTCTTATTATAAGCATGAACCACTCAATCACTAATATTGTTACTAATACTATTTTAGTTGGTTATTTGGATGAATGTGTATGGAATAGAAATGTGTTATATTCTTAGAAATTTGGAATTTATTGGAATCTATTATCCTTGGTGAAGGCCTAAAACGTGTTATGTTGAAATACACTTACTAAAAATTGCTAAATTTAGCAAGTTATTTGATTTATTTAAATTTTAATTATTCAACTCACCAAACCACCTAAACCGTTAAGATAAAAACCACCCAAAAATTCAACCAACCCACTGATTTTAAAGATAAGGGTTTCCAGTAGGTTGAAAAAACCTCCACTCATTAAGGGGAGGTTAAGTAAGAATTTTCAACCAACCCAGCCCATGCACACCCCGAGCTTATTCCCTAGTTACTTTCCTTCTCCTTTTCGCTGCTCTTTCAGCCTTTCATCTCTAGGTTATTCCCTAGTTATTTTCATCTCTCTCACTCTCTCCCTCTCTCTCACATCGAGGTGTTGACAATGGAGGTTTCAGAGGTAGAATAGCAAGATTCTGTCGCCAACAGAGGTGTTTGACGGAGTTAACAATGCCACGACCTACGGTAGTGGTCCTTGAAGCAATAAAGGATGGCGTTGCCGATGGCGGCAAAGACTGATCTAATCGCTAGCAGTGATGGTGGCCAACTGTGGTGCTACCTGCAATGAAGGTGGTGAGGTCGGTGGTGGAGAGGGCTTGTATCAAATTATTAGGAGAGTGAGTAATAAGGATAATTTTGTCCATAAATTTGCCAAGCATTAAATCAGAGGATTTTAGGCTTTAAAACTTTTAAAATACTAGACCTAAAAAGTTAAAGAAAAACTAAGTGAACTAAATGCATCACAAGGGCTAAGAATTATACTTGTGACTAATTATCCCTTAATTAATTATTAGTCCTATTTAAAAATTTTGTATGAATACCGGTCCCATTACTAAGATTTTTAAAGATGAAATCCCATTTTTAAATCTGAAAATTGATCATGACAAATTTGTCTTTATTTATGGA
This sequence comes from Heliamphora exappendiculata, assembly GCA_034768845.1. Taxonomy (NCBI): domain Eukaryota; kingdom Viridiplantae; phylum Streptophyta; class Magnoliopsida; order Ericales; family Sarraceniaceae; genus Heliamphora; species Heliamphora exappendiculata. Next base: position 5,140 of record JAOTRH010464405.1, read on the forward strand.
TATGGTCTCATTTCCTAAAACTCTTTCTTGAAAATTTTAAAATTCTATAATTTTCAATATATAGATTCATTTTTAATTAAATCAATATTTTTGGAACCTACACATCAAGAGTTATCAAACAAGATTTATATTCAATACAAAATTATAAAATTATGCAAAAATAATATAACCTAAAAAAATGATACATTTCTTAATTCTTTTGAAACAAAGAAATTTCTCAGCTTAAAAAAGTAAGAAATTTTTCTACTTTCCTTTGTTTTTCACAATTTTAAAACTAATTTCTCATTTTCAAAACTGAGAAATTTTTTAATTGAAAAATTTTTCAATTTTAAATTTCACAGTTTTAAACTTAATTTCTCAATTTTTAAACTGATAATTTTCTCAATGGCTAGAGATATTTCCATTTATAAAAAAGTAACAATTATTTCCATTTTCTTGAGCAATAACCAAAAGTGGTTTTGAGCTAAAAAAATTAATGTTAACTATTTAAATGAAATTAGGAGTATATAGGTAGATAAGAATGTAATAGGACCTAAATTTAAAATATATATATATATATATAGGCATGAGACCGATTCTTTTATAATTTGTAGATATGGGACTCCCCCTCAAAAGCCCCTTATTATATTTTTTTAATTTTAAGCTTAAAATGATTTAGGTCGAAATATTAAAAAGTTGCAAAACAACGAAAATAAATCAAAATAAAGCAAATAGAGCCAAGTTCTCATTCAATTTTTTTTTTTAAATGAGTGGATTAAAGTCAAAAATATCTCAATAGAAAAGTAAGACATACTGAGGGCAAAAACAAAAAAGAATATCAAAATAAAACACATTCTATAAATAGTAAAATGTCAGTCCAAAAAGATTTAGGCCAAAATATATAAAAAGTTGTAAGACAACAAAAATAAGTCAAAATTATGCTGATAGAGCCAAGTTCTTGTCGTTGTATTTTTCTTTTAAAAAATGTATGGATTAAAAAGTCGAAAATAAGTAAAGAAAGCTGCAGAAATAAAGTTTGACGGTTGAGTCAAAATAGTTAATTAATATGCACAATTTGCATTACACTAGGACTGAAGTGGTAGAATCACGCCAGCATTTAATGTGATTTTGTGGTGCCAAAATTTTCCCTGAAGCATAATTTCTATAAGCAATGTAACCCAACTAAAAACAAAAAGGCAAGAATACCTAGAGGGGAAAAAAGGAACTAAAAGACAAACAAGAACCCACAAAATGAACAATAAAAAGCAACCTTTTTTCCAAATTGAGTTTGAATGTAGAAACAGAAAAAAAAATTAAAATAGAACGAATTCCAGTAAAAAGAAAGAACAAAGGGCAAAAAAATAGCAAAAAATAACCCACCACATGAATAATGATGCAGCAAACTACATCTTATATTAGAAAATATTAAAATAAAACTCATTCCAGTAAGAAAGAAAGATCAAAAAGGGCAAAATAGAAAAATCAAAAAATAACCCACCACATGAATAGTGATGCAGCAAACTCCTTATATTTTACGGTATGTATATGGCAAACATGTTATATAATAAAATTTGCCATTCTACCACATTTATATTCCCCACGCTTGCCTACTCAATATCTACAACATAAACAGATTAAGCCTGAAACAGTGGTTATATAACCGCAATAACAATAGAGATATTGCCTACATAAATGTTATGTCGCGACTCTGAGAAATAAGCTAATTAAGCATTTACACTATGGCCAATACAGGAAAACAGTACAGTAAATAAATTTTTTCATGTAGCTTGTGGAAAGCTTACGCATTTATATTGAAAGGGTCAGCAGAAGACAGGACAACATACCCCAAACTTTGTATACGCACGCTAAGTTTTTCCCAGCTTGTGACTGACCGCTTCTTAGCAATAAAATCCAAAAATTCCTTAACAATAATTTCTTTATCCTTTTGAGTATCCATGAACTCACAAAGGCAAGAAATTATTTCTTCACTTGTTATCTTGAAAACTTCTGTCACATCAGAACTTACAGAAAAATAATGAACAACAAGTGGATGTCGTACCAACGGACCCAATTCGAGCTCTTCAAATCGCTTGACACCCTCATTCTTGCAAATTGCTACTTCCAAATCATAGAGTGAAGCAATTCTTTGAACCGCAACAAAGCAGTGGATAAATGCATTAATCTAAATAAAAACAAATTACCAAACAAAAACTTCACCAAAAAATTCAAGGTTATGAAAGGGGGAATATAATAGTAAGACAATAAATTATAGCTCCCTTACAGTCAATTATAAACGGAGATGAAGTTGTGGGCTTTTTTTTTTCCATTTGTGTTGTTAAAGGAATAGGCACAACCAAACTCAGCCAAATAATGATATCTTTACAACTCTCATATTCCTATCATTAAACTTACTCGGCAGCCCATCAAAGTTTCAGTCTCCGTTTGACTTCTCAAAAGATATCATGGAAAAAACAAAATAAAAAACAGAATCCTGCGCGTGCTATTGCTATTTCAAGAGAGATTGATTGAGTATAGATTATAAATGTTCTAAACAACTAGGAACTTTAGGGCATGTTTGGTTGAACCACTAAATTTCTGAGATTAATAGTGCTTTCGAATTGCCAGTACCTCAGCTATTATGATGAAATAATAATGTAATTTATTTGTCCCGAACTGTGTTTGGTTGAGAGAACGACAAGGAAGGATGAGGAGCGACATCTACCACTTATTTGAGTAAAATAGTCCAATCTCACCCAAACCCAAATCCACCCGTGGTATTAGAATAGCCGCATGTATGGGTCTCGTTTGGTTGCGGGATTAGGGCTTGAGATTGGACTATTTCACAAATAGTCTCATATATAGATGTGTTTGGCAACCAATTGGAGGGGGGTTAAAAAACCTCCCCCACCCCCAAACTAACTTAACACCCCTTATGAGGGACTATCCTAAACCCATGGGAGGGGTGAGTTGGTTAATTCCTGGTCAATTTTGATTATTTTGTACATGAAAAAATTTAATCTCACTAAAATCATGTCAAATTAAACAGCGTATTATTTATATTTTTTCGTAGGTTATCCTACTCTCAACCAAACATCTTTCGGTACAAAAAAACACTACACTAATAATCCTAACACTAATACTCCAACAGTAATAATCCGAATGTACTAATTATCTCATGAAAATACTCCCATCAACCAAACGAGCCATGGGGTATAAAGTTTGTTTGGTGGGTTTGAACCACTCATAAATTTGCTAATCAAACATGGGTATATGAGAAACTATAATAAAATAGACCAATCCCACCCCCTTCTAATCCAACAAACAAACAAGGCCAATGAACTCTAGTCTTTTGGGGTTCTCTGCCCACATCTTTCGCGGAAACCAAACAGAGCATCAAAGAAAAGGGATTAAACGTTTCAAATTACCTTTCCTTCTGTCGTTACAAGGTGGCGGAGAGAAGGGACAAGTTGAATTTGGACCCCCAACGATTCCCATGACTCAGCCTGAAGAGTTACCAACGCGGACTGAGACACTTTCCACGCCAAAACACTTTCACCGGCAGCAAGAAGATCGCACCGAGCCCTCACGACAGCCCGGTCTATCATCTCGAGAGCTTCGTTGGGACTGGGAGGTCGAGGTTGGACCGCCTGGTGGGGGAAGTGGCGGGGAGGGAAATTCGGGACTTGAACGGGAAAATTAGGAGTATGAATTGAAAATTTAGTGTTTTGCAGGTTTTGCAACGGATGATTAGGGCTTTGCAACGGATAATTAGGGTTTTGCGGGTTTTGCAACGGATGATTGGGATTTTGCAATGGGTGATTAGGGTTTTGGAGGAACTGATTGGTTGCTGAGGGAGTTAGAAATTCGGAGAAGATATTAGGGTTTTGGGGTAAGTTAGGATAGAGACGTGGCGACAGAGCTTGAACCATCGGCGGCGGCGGCGGCGGCGGCCCACGGCCTCCATAGCCGGACCGGAAGCGTGGCGGTTGTCCGTACATGGTAGAGAGAACGGGTGAGAGCGCGTGAAGGCTTTTAACAAAAGGTTTGAATCTCGTATATATAGGCGCTAAGGTGCTGTGCAGCAAAGCACCGTATTGTGCAGGAGTTATGATTTAATTTTCCTAACTTATTTTTATGATTACATTTGTTCGTTAAAAGTAGAATTAGTCGATTTTATCATCTACGTAAAAATTTATATTAATGCAATACTGGTAGCAACGTGATCAAACCACATTTGTGTAACAGTTATTTTTTTAAATTATAATTTTTATTTATTTATTTATAAAATTTAAAAAATTAGTAAATAATTTAATTTATAGCATTTTTACTATTTTTCATTCAGTATAAGATTTTTTAACGAACAATGTCAATTCTCATAAAAGTTTTAAAACATAAGATCCTTTTGGAATAAAAATATCATAGAATAAATAAATTTATTTGTGTATTTTCAAAATATATATAAAAAATACATATAAATTTATCTGTTTTTTATTAAAATCACGTGTACAAAATACAGATAAATTTATCTGTTTTAATGAAAGCACGTATAAAGAACAGAGATAAATTTGTCTATACCTTTTCAAAACATGTATAAAGAACATATATAAATTTATCTGTCTTTTATTGAAAGCACGTGTAAAAAACACAGATAAATTTATCTGTCTTATTAAAAACACATATAAAGAACAGAGATAAATTTATTTGTACATTTTCAAAACATGTATAAAAAACGCATATAAATTTATCTGTCTTTTATCGAAAGTACGTGTATAGAATATAGATAAATTTATCTGTCTTTTATTGAAAATACGTGTAAAGAACGCAGATAAAATTTATCTGTACATTTTCTTAACATGTATAAAGAACACATATAAATTTATTTATTTTTTATTAAAAACACGTGTAAAGAACACAGATAAATTTATCTGTCTTATTAAAATTACATATAAAGAATACAGATAAATCTACATATTTGTATTATATGTGTTGATATGCAAACAGATAAATTTATCTGTTATGCATAAATAAGCAGACAGATAAATTTATCTATTTGCATATTAAACAAATGAATAGCAAACAGATAAATTTATCTATTTGTTATACGAAACAAATAAATTTATCTGTTTGCAAAGTATTTTCGGGAGAAATTACGCAATTGCACTTTACGCATTAAAATTTTTGTTTATGAATCTTGTGCGTTAAAACTTATTTTTTTGGATCATTAACTGAAATTCTCTATAAAATAATATTATTGGATTACTTAGCTACATGTATTAGATTAATTTTAAATTTTATGTGAATAACAAACTCAACGAGCTCTATATAATTAATGAATCGAATAATAGAAATAAGTTCATAAATTAAATAATAAGCTTTTCACAGTACTATGTTGTGCATTTGCTGCACAGCACCTTTCCTATTTCGGTAGGCTTGACCTGAAACGGCAAGTTTCGGACATGGGCCCGGGTTAACTTAGCCCACTACACTTGCTAATGCCTCATTTGGCAAAGGGCTTAAATTTTGTCTTTTTGTCTTTTAACTTAAAGCCAAAAATTACCGTTTCAAAATCCAAGAACTTTGCCTATTTTTATTTTTTACACGAAATAATTTTATATATTTTTTAAAAAATATCATAACTTTTATTATAGATATTCATTTGTTATGAAAAATGTATTTTTAAAATTTGCTCGTCAAAATTTATTAAAAAATATCCATATTGAATATAAAATTATTTAAATATAAATTTAGTCATACTAATTTGCAATAACCACTATCCTTCTAATAATGGAGTCATTTTCTAAAATCATAAATACAAGGCGTATTGTGGTATTTCTTATCTAGCGAATAACTTATCATAATTGAGAGCTGGGAGGTTAATTGTTAAGGGCTTGAACTTAGGTTTCGAGTTTGAGCACGATCTTTAACCCTAAGAATAGACCCTTGTTGGATATTTATACAACAAAATAAAAAGATTTTTATAATGAAATTTATGTGACAATTCAACAGTTATGAGAGAAGTGTGACCGGCTCTGTACTTAGTGTCTGTTCAAGTGACACAACTCATTTAATAATATTGTGATTTAGAATATAAAATGCTTGTTTAATGGCCTAGATTTAAGGTTGTATTGTTTTAATTATAAAAAGAGTTTAGGGATAAAAAAATATTCAAATGTATAAATAGAGAATGTGAAATGAAAGGGCACATAATCATATATTAATTTCTATATTTGTCTGTTTCTATGTTATAGTATTTAGAAAATATGAAAATATTTTGCCAAACACCACCTTTAAGAATTTTTATATACAAAATCTTAGATCGCGTGTTAACGTTGTTGCATTATTACGATTTATAATGTATAGGGATACAAAAATTAACAAATTTTAAGACAAAATCTATAGCCATGTGAAAAGAATAATGTATAGGTCCCACGTGTTTTTAAAATTATGGATCGAATTATGTGTAACTCATCAAATTTCAAGTACGTTAAGACATACATAATATAATAGGGTTTATACTAACGAGTTGAATAATAATTAACGATGGATAATACCTTCATAAACACAAATTATTCTTAACGAACATCACAAAATAATTAATACACTCTTCCAAAAATTATCTCTTTTGCAAAAACAAAAGAGATGTAAAATCCCTGATCTTCCTCACGCAACTCCAAACTCTGATCTCTCTTGAAATTCTTCCTGTTTTGGCTTCTATATCTTCTTCATCTGAGACATTGACGCCATGAGCCAAAACTTAGAAGAAAACTCTAAAAAATCCTACTAAACTTACTCAAAAGTAATTCAATCCGAATCATCATTTAGTGATAAAATTTCATATAACCACATAACATGGTAGCAAATTGTTGATTTTAATGAAGAATTCAACAATTACGATGATAATATATGCTATGCATGTAACCAAACTAACACCCGACCAAAATAATAACCAACAAACTTCATGCCAAGAAAATCCAAGAGTAGACTTTATTGGCAATTAACCTCCTAAGCCACCACAATTTGAACCTCGTTGTAAAATAGTACTACATTGTCAAGTTTTATACCCAAACTGCCTTATCAATATCACAACGGCGTGGGTTAGGCCAGCATACGCTCCCTACTTACAGAGTCAGTGATATCCTGCTTGGCATCAACCCAAAGTCTGAAATAATGATGCAGAAATCTCAAAAGAACGTGTCCAATGTGTCTGCCGGAAACTTACCCCAAAAGTTAATAACCACACCGGGGACGTGCCCATGGTGTTTGCCCAAGAATATCCCCCAAATGAGTTTATACACAAAAAACACTTCCAGCCATGATTTAAGGGTACAATCAACTCCAATATGCACTCAATGATCATGGCAAGGTACAACACAAGTGATGCATAAGGTATAACTTTCTAATGCATCCTTGCATGAATATACAATACTTACACTTATTCTCGTGTCATTTTGTATTAAAATTAGACATTCTAAATCAGACTATTTATTATATACAACATTGTACACATGATTCACAATCATTAGGTCACACATAAACACATGCAAGCCCCAAGTTTCATTTAAACAACTAGCAAACTTAGGCTATTTAATTTCAGCATTATTTTAATTTTTCAGCTTTTTCAATAGAAACTGTAAAATACATTTGGTTGACCAATTCATCAAAACAAATATTGAATTTTAAAAACAAGATAGATTTAAGGGTCCCTCCAACTTTTGTAAAGAACTTTTATTTGGATTCTCATTAAATTAAGGGGATTTAAGCCAGAAGGTTAAAACTACCCTGAACAAAAACTAAAATATCCAAATTCCAATTAGTTAAGTAAAAATACGTTTCAGGCATCAAATGAACTCTAAACTTTCTAATTTTTGGATATGTGTTACATTTTGATGTCCCCTAAAACTTTCATGAAGGACACCTGATCCAGTACTTAAGGAAAAATTGGAGTTTTGTCCTTCCTAAGCAAATAGGTCAAAATAATAATTTTAAAATCAGATTGGGTGATTTCTACATTTGAAAATAATGAGTATAAAATTATTTTGGGGGACCAATCAACTTTTTTGGTTATGAATTTTTAACAGGATCTACATTTTAATGTCTTCCAATTTTCTCATGATGAACATAAGTTTGAATAAGCAATAAAATTTGGGGGGTTTGATTTTCATAAGAAAATGTTACAAAATCTGCCTAGTGAGGCAGACTTTGTCCAGCGACTTTAAAATTACGTCTGACATATCAATTAGTGATAATAATGCTTCATGTTTGGTGGATAACGAAAAAATATGTTAGTTACAACTTGTGTGAAGAAACCATTTTCGTTTGAGGCTTCTAAGGTAGGGTTTTGACATCTACAATAGAGGTTGGATGAAAACTATCACACTTTGGGAAAAACTTAACAACTCAAAAACTATCCGTCTAAATTACTCCAAATAAATTTTGTATCAAAGTCAACACAAATATCTAGTTCTAGACATATAGTTTGACACTACGGAATTTTTTTAAATTTTATTAAAAGTCTTCAAAATTGGATTTAGAAATCTCGAAATTATGAAATGAAGTTAAGTTAACCAACCTAGCCTCTAAGCACCTTGCATGGCATGGATTTCACATTATTTGGTATGAATCATACTAATATCATAACATTAAGATTCTAGCAAGCTTGTCAAGCAAGAATAACATAGATCATGCTTTCAATATTTTATCCTAAATAATCAATCATAAACCAAACAATCCCTAGTTTTGGTTTCTAGCACATTTTAGCCAATTCTTTTTGGTTTTCTTGATTTAATTCCTTAAGATTGATGAGTGGAGACCATGAATTAAGTGAGAAGAGGAGGGATTCAAGAGTTTTCTTACTTGGAGTGTTCAGATTTCTAGTGAGGGAGGAGGGTGGAGTTTTATAGCCAAAGGTTGTAGTAGAAGAAATGATGAGTGTGTAAGGAGTGGTGGTGGCTTTGACCATTGAAAATACATGCAAGAAAAGGTGACTTGACAACATTAGGGTGTGTGTGAGGTTGGGCAAAGGGGTGGCCCGCTTTATGCGGGAATTGGGCTCCAAAAGTCAGATTTTGTTTGTATACTTTAATATGTTAATGTCCCAAGAATGTAATTGTACTTCATTCATAAGGAAAAAGTGTTTAAAAATTAATTTAATGTACAAATACGATTACTTTTTCATGAAATTGATTTAAAATAATAATTTTATGATAGACACGCTATTTTTGTAATTTATAAATATTATTGCAACAATTAATCATGTATATAATAAGATAAGGGCCAAATTAAGTCTTTTTGTAAAAATATGCCAAATACACTTTTAATTGGGATCTGGTATACTAGATTTTAATTGATTTAATTTAAATCTTGTAATACATTCATTTTTATATTGTATACTATATATATGAGATTATATGTATACATTTATGGCTTTTGAATTCTTGTTGATATATATAAAGCATCCATGTATTATATATTATTACAAAACAAAATCAACACTTGGCACATCCCCTAGGCTTGGCTGGCCTAGGGCTATTTTTGTCTTTTTATTATTATTTTTTTTCATTTTGTTAGTTTTAATTGAAAGTAAGATTAAAATTGAACATGTGTTAATTGATTTAGGGTAATTTTAATAATTCTTCGGGCTAAAAGTTTAGTTATCCATATTAGTGTTTTGGTTTTGGGATCCCATTTTAGGTTTTAACTTTTTAGGGTTCTTAATCCTATCGTAACTCAAATCTAGAATTCTAACTTTTATCAGTTTATTTCTCATAATCTCTTAGCCTAAAATTGGGCCTTATAATGTGTGCAGAGAAAATAAAGTATTAATGTTTGTTTAGAGTGTGATAAAAAAAATTGTAGAGTTATTTGTAATTTTTAGATAAGAAAAAAAGATAATTCATACTAATAATACTAGGAAGCAAGTATTATTAGTACTATGAATAAATAATTATTAATCCATTATATATTAGATTATTTGTTCTAATCTCTTATTATAAACAAAATATTATTTATCATGAAAGACAAAAATTGAACTGTGGAACCTTGTGTCTTTTGGTCCCATTAATTTTTATTTTGTCCCTTCCTTCAAACATGGCCTAAGGGTTTGGGGCTACATCTTAAATATGGTGCCTAAGGAAATTTGGGTTGCTTGTTCCTAAGAATACACAAAAATTAAAGGGCATGATCTTGAGCAACTTTATATGAGGTGACCTTGACAAACATTAGTCATCTTCGTACGAGCATTATTGTTTGGCATTTAAATTTTGTTCAAAAAAAAATTAAATTTAATGATATGCCAAAAAAGACTGAAAAGTCTTTATAGAATTTAATTACAAGCCAATTCAATAACAAACAATTGTGTTGCCGAATCTTTCCTATCACAGTGAAAAGGATTTCACATCCACAAGCCTAAGAAAATTGAAAAAAGTAAAAAGGAGAAATCGAAGCACTACATGTTGGGATTTGAATACTAATTTCTGAATGCAAATTGAAGCACAACCATACACGTAGCAAAGAAAAATCATGCAAGAATTACGTGGTTTGGCACAGCCTGCCTACATCCACGGGTGCAAAAGATAATCCACTATAATCTTAGAGTTTATAATCTCGAGATGAAAAATACCTTAAAACCTGACACTCACAACCAAGCCTTGAAACAAAATTTGTTTTTCCGCTTAAGGGTTACTCCCGTGCCCCCAGTATTTTTTCATCCATGTATACATCTCTACCCTATTTTAATTCAACTCTCCACACAAATAACTAGAATTATAGAATCCTATTTATAGGCAACCCTAAAACCCTAGCCACATATAATTACAAAGCCCTACACATATTAAACTTATTGTGGATTCATGACTCTAGTTCAGCCTAAATACATGTAAATAAAATACTAATTATATGGGTACGCAGAATATAAGACATACACCTAACAATCTCTACCTTAGCTTGAATTCTACAGGCCACCCTGAAGATAACCAGTGTCGATATTGATTCTACCGTTGTCGTTAATTCGCCACACTCAAACTAGCATGGTCTACACCTCTACATCGAGATACCTGGAACCTATTCATCGAGGTGTAAGTCATTACTACACCTATTCGCCGAGGTGTAGTAATTTTCAATCATCTGTCGAATCAGAAAATTGCCATATGATTTGACTCCACTTGCAACTGATCTTAATTGTCCAGTGCATCATCTTTTGCCTTACATGCCATACCAAGTTGTCGTCTTTTTTGTTTCTTCTTTTCATGTGCAAAATAAATATTTTTGATTTATACAGTATGAAATAAAAAATTATACCTTGCTTCGCTCACAGAGCACAGCTTTGAATCTTTAACTGCCGGTTCTGATACCATTTGTTGGAATTTGAACACTAATCCATAAACACAAACGAAGCACCACCATACACATAGCAAAGAAAAATCACATAAGGATTTACGTGATTTGACACAACATGTTTGCATCTACAGATGCGGGAGATAATTCACTATAACCGTAGAGTATATAATCTCGAGATAAAAAATACCATAAAAATCGACACCCACAACTCGAGTTTTGAAACAAATCCCGTTTCCCCGCGCTTAAAGGTTACTCCCGTGCCCTAAGTATTTTTTCATCTCTCCCTACATCTTTACTCCTTTTGATTCAGCTCTCCACACAAATAACTAGAATTATAGAGTTTTATTTATAAGCAACTTTAAAACCTTAGCCCAATATAATAATAAAACCTCACACATATTAGATTTTTTGTGGATTCATGACTCCAGTTTAGCCTAAATACATGTAAATAAAATACTAATTATATAGGTCCACAGAATACAAGACATACATCTAACAATCTTATTCAGAACCATTATTGCGATCGAGTGACCAAGCCAATAATTTGAAGCTCTGATACCAGTTGTTTGGATTGATTCGAATCTGATTCTGGTGGATCAAGTTTATTGAGTTGGATTTTAATTGGAATTTTCTTGAAACCTATTTAAAAGGGGTTTAAGTATCAGAAACCCTAAGACACGTAGGCAGTGAGGCACAATATAATGATATGCTAGGAAGGCTCAGGTTGAGCCAGAGAGTGTAAATAAATGCTTAGATACAATAGAGTGAGATTCAGATTTATAGTACATAGAGTGTAGAAGTAGTTCATGTAATCCTTATTGATAATAGTGGATTATTCTTTCTTGTTCTCCTATTGAGGTAGGCAGTCAGCTAAACCACGTATATCTTGTGTTCTTCTTGGTTATTCTTGTTCCATCATTATTTGCTTTGCGTGAATTAAAATCTACGTTCCTTTTTTTTTCGGTGTGTTAGGGGGTTCGTGTTCTCAAAAATCCCAACACTACCAAAGATGATTTTCTCAGCATTCTTTTTACTAACATTTAAAAAAATTGCAACTAAAATTCAATTCTAGCAACGCATTAAAAAGACAGCTACAAACTGATTTTTTAGCCGCATTTAATAACAAAACATTAGAATATATTTCTTTATGGGGTTAATTTAAGTAAGGTGTTGGCACAAACCATAACTCTAACACACCTATATATATAGTTTTCCTATTAAACCACAAATCCTCGCCAAGGGTTTGCACTTCATTATTTTCGGTGATAGTTGCACTAAATAGTAGTAGAAAAAAGCCCTAGTGTTGTTCCAATGAGAAGCGCCAACTGCTTTTTCACAGACCATTGGGATTATTGCTCTTTCGTAGGTTAATGACTGCTTGTTGACTGCGCCATTATACATAGGTTAGTATATCTGTTTTCGCTTCACAACCAGTAGTTGGCAGTGCTTTACTGGTGGCCACTGTTGTTGTTGGCTATTTGTTCTTTAATTGGTCTATCCCCAATGAATGGTCGCTGCACTTTGTTCTCTTTTCTCGTGCTAATGGGATTATTTGCAGAGCTATGGCAAAACATCTAAAAGAATCTGTGCGCGGTACAAACTGGCTGGGCTTGTTCGGCACAATCAAGACGAGGTAAACTGGCCCAATACTGATGACCCCAAACAGGATATGGGCCAGACTCCTCTCCGCCGAACTCACTGGATATTTCCTGTTCCGTCGCCGAACTCCTGCAACCACTAAGAACACCGTTAGCACCTACCGGCTGGTTATGATAGGGAGGCACTCCGACGCTCAAGTTAGATATCTCTTCTAAGAGGTTTCTAAGCAAGAGTTTAGGCTTAAGAATTGCGTACCTGGTGGTTTGGGTGTACCTCTCTTTATATAGGGGTCAGGATTAGTGGAGGCTGAATCCTCTCAAGATTCTGCTTCCTGTTAGTTAGGAATTGTTTCCTATCCTGATGTGATTTGTTTCTATCTATACTGTAGATATGATTCGTTTCCATTCTATAGGCCTGATCAAATCGTGGTAAAGATAGAAACTTACAGGGTTATCTTTTCCTGTGGCCGACATGGGCTTCACTGGTCCGGGCTATCCCTGCCTGGGGTGGGCCGAACTTGTGAGGCCCGAACAACTGGTGGGCCCTGCTTCTTCGGGGGCTGGACCAGTATGTTTTGGGCTGGCCTCCCTTCTGGGGCCTGATCCTATTTGATTGGGCTGGGCCTTTAGGCCCACGGTATTTTATTCCCCCTCAGAATCTATTTAAAAGCTTTTCCATTTTAAAACCTTAGAATCTGTACATAAAAGATTATTTCTTTTTAGAACCTTTTCTTTGCAAATGCTTTAAAACATGTACACACACGAGAATTCATGCAATTTTCTAATATATTTGTTGCACGTGATTTTCTATTTATTTGTTAATGTTGTGAACTTGTTAATTGTTTGGGCTTATTCATTTTAAAACCTTAAAATCTATACATATAAGATTATTTCTTTTTAGAACATTTTCTTTGCAAATGCTTAAAAACATGTACACACACAACAATTCATGCCCTTTTCTTGGATATATTTGTTGTACTTGATTTTCTTTTTATTTGTTAATGTTGTACTTGATTTTCTTGGATATATTTGTTGTACTTGATTTTTTATTTTAGAAAAATTTATATTGTGTTAAGGATAAAGGAAAGCAAATGCAGTATTTTGCTGAGGTGCTATACTGAGTTAAAAGTTGGTTAGTTAATTAATAATTAGTTACGAAATTTGTTATTGGAAAGAGTAGTGTGATGAAAAAACAGAGCGTATAAAGTTCTATTTTGTGAACAAAAGGGGAACATTAAAAAACAGAGAGAAAGCAAGAAAGATTGGTGACCGATAACACATTATAATAAAAATGAGCTTCTATGTTTTTTTTACAATTGCTCATCCTTGAGTGAGAATATAATTTCAACATGGTATCAGAGCTACTTGACACACATCTTATGAATCCTTGGTGTTGAATTGATTTCAATTTATTTTAATATCATTGGAAATCTGTGTTTATAAAACGGTAAGATTAGTGACATCTGATTCTGGAAACAAATTGATGGATAAATTTTATCTTCTATTACAACTTCTATCTATGTTCCTACTTCGCCTCATGTTTAAGTTCTAGATGATGTCTATCAAGTATGGTACACTTTGTAACAGAGATTTAGTTCTTTGACTCAGTCTCACATACACAACTTGAAGAGAGAGTTGTCTAATCTAAAGAAAAACCTCAACCATGGAGGCTTACATTGATCATATCAAAGAGTGTGTACAGAGCCTGACTGCTGCTAGATTGCAAATTGAAGATGAAGATATGGTGTTCCATACACTTAATGGCTTGCCAAATGAATTTTAGTCAATGAAAGTTGTCATTCGAGCCAGAGCTTAACTAACTAAATTTGAAGAGTTAGTTGTATTTTTAAATGCTAAAGAAATGCATTCCTTTGAAAGTTTCAGTACACAGATAGGTCCTGATTATGTGTTAACAGTAATGCAAAACCTGTCAAAATTTAAAATTCCCTTTTCTGCTCCTAATAGTGCTTCACAAGGGAGATATTTCGTACATGATAGATGAAGAGGTGGAAAGAGAGGACAAAGATCTGGAGGATTTGCTTCATGTTAAAATTGTGGCAAATCTAACCATACAGCAAAAAAACTGCTATCATCTGCGAAATCTTAACTATGAAGCACCAACATTTCAGCAGCCTAAGTCTTATCAAGGTGCGACTAGTTCACAACAAGTCAGATCCTTCTCATCTCGGTATCAAAATTTCTGTCCACAATATTAACATTATCCTCCACCCCAGGCTCATTTCACTCAGCCACAATCTCATATTGCTTAAGCCACATATGTTCCGTACTCTAGCTGGTATTTTGACTAGTGGTGTTCAAAAAATCGTTGGAAGAATTAATTCTGGTCTAAATAATTAGAAATTATTCCTTATGATTTGGTTCACACATTAAACTTCAAAAAATCGTATGAATCCGAACCAATTCGTTACTTATTAATACTATTTATATTATGTATTATATACATAAGCTAGTGCAGATATTGATGAGGATATGTCTACACATGATGGTATTAACCCAAACGAGCAAACAAAGCAGGTTTACATTGATCCTCCAGCAGAACTACAGTTGAGAAGATCGACCAGGGAGCGTCAAGCATCTAGCAGATATCCACCCACTGAATATCTGATGCTCATGGATGAAGGAGAGCTAGATTGTTGTCAAGAAACAATTAAACATGAACAGAAGAATGAGTGGGTAAAAACCATGCAAGAAGAGATGAAATTCCTGCGTAAGAACCAAGCACGTGATCCAGTAAAGCTGCTCAAAGGCAAAAAAACATTGAAGAATAAATGGGTCTACAGACTGAAAACAAAAGAAGTAAACTCACAATCTAGATACAAGGCAAGATTAGTTGTGAAGGGATTCAGGAAATATATGGATTTTAAAGAAATCTTTTCACTTGTTGTGAAGATGACATCCATTCGAACAGTTCTCAAACTGACTGCAAATTTTGATTTGGAGATTGAGTAGATGGATGTGAGAATTTATAAGTATTTGTTTATTGATGGAAATGTTTAAACACATGAGAACAAAGAAGAGTTTGCTCCTAACTGGGCACTACAGTATGTAGCCACTCACATGAAGAAAGGTGAAATACTTGTTAATGAGACAATAACTAAAAACGTTGTACGTGTTATTATATTTTCACCTTTGAACTTTGTTGCAGGAATTCATATTGTTTAATTTGTGTGGACTTACGGCATTCTTATAATTTTTTGGAAGGTAAAAATAAAATTAAATTGTCATGTGATACTCGAATGGCCCTTATAGGAAATGTTGTATATTGTAGTTTATAGAGTGTATGCTTCTATATAACTACACACTTGCAACAGTTTGCTAAACGCTACTATAGATTGTGAAAATATTTAGCTGTAGTTTTTGGCACTTTTGGCAATGCTAACAACTGTTGCTATAAGTTAAAATTTATGTACTGAAGAAATAGCTATTGGGTGAAGAATCTTTTTGGTGAAGAATAAAAAATTTAACACTACTCCTACCATCTTTGAAACTACTACTACTTCTAGATTACATTCTATTGAAGGGGAAAACTACAGTACATCTACTCCTACAATAGGAATAAAAAGAATTGAAAAAGAAAATAATATGTTGATGATCTCTGGAGTTGCTTTACGATGCAGCCCAAATGAGCTATTTATAGAGAAGAGTTGTAGCTGTTCAAAAAAAAAAAAAAGAAGAGAAAAGTTGTAGGAAGTAACTACCAATAACTACCTGTCTTAATTCTTCTAATGTCATTTGACTTCAGTAACTTTCACTCATCCACTCTAAACTCCATATTCCTCTAACTTCCAAATCAATAAAAGGATGACACATGCCCTGCATCATCATCATCGTCATCGTCATCATCATATTTTATAATAATAAGTTATGGTACCAATATAAATTTTTTGGTATCAACACACCCCCAACAACTCTTTAAGAATGGGTAATTTCAAATTCTTGAAGAATTAGAACAAAAAATTGACATAATTTGACAAATCACTAATCGTCACGACTTATATTCGAGAGTTTTGGCTACATAGCGTGATAAGTGGAGAGTTTTGACTACATTAGCGTGCTTTGAAGGTCTTCATGGAGTACCAATAATAAGACCGAAGATAGTCACTAATATTCTTTGGAAGTACTTCAAAGATGTTTAATAACATGATTCAATGGTGTTGGATAAAACCAAATATAATCCTTCAAAGTCACAAAAACTTTGATCATAAACATCCTCGTCTTTTTAGCAGAAGGTTCTTCGACAATATTGGTGGTGTTTGGTATTATTGAAATTTGTAACTTATAGATTGTAACTTGTGGAACAAATTGTAAGTACTTGGTAAAAATTGTAACTTGTAACTGAAATAAAAAAAAATTAATTATAAATTTTAATAATGTAGGGTTCTTTTAAAATAAATAATTCAGAGAGGTGAAATATGCAAAGTAGCAAGAAGACACAGAACGAAGTGAGACGATTGGGTGAAGGAGAAGACTAACTAAGTTTGGAGTATTGACAGTAAGAACGGTCTATATCACGTTCTCTCTTAATTTGATCTCTCCAGAAGCACAACAACCCCTCTTATTTATAACCCTCAGAGGAGTTTGTTAGGATTAGGATATGACTCCTCAAGAGATCTAATCAGATCATGAAAAGTGATTTTTGGGGAATCAAAGGATTCTATTCTGAAAAATCAATCGGTTAGTGTTCTACTCCAACTCAATTAGGCCGGCCAAAGGGCATCCCATGGTACTCGACCCATTCGGGTCAAGTACCCGACCCACTCGAGTCGAGTGACTCAGGGGTCACTTGTGACGCCCCGTCTTCCGGACACGTCGGAACATATATAAATATAAATAAAGGAATATTCATTGTGATATCTTAGTATCCCACATCGAAAAGCGAGAGGGAGTTCCTAGGTTATTAAAGAAAAATTTTGGACCCTTATATTAAATGAGACATTTTTCCAGGTGGTAGAGACCTTAGCAGAAACTCCACAGTTAAGCGTGCTTACGCTGGAGCAATGCAAGGATGGGTGACCCCTCTGGGAAGAACAAAATCGTGAGCACTTTGCCTAAAGCGGACAATATCATTGCCATGTGAAGGGTCGGGGTGTTACAAATGGTATCAGAGTCGACTCTCCTCACCTCCGAGTGTGGGTCTCTGCCGTCCCGTGTGACACGTGGGCGAGCTACTGAGTGGACGGGTCAATAAGGACTGACAGGCTACTGCACTGCACTTTGACGTGCACCCCTAAGGAGGTGGATCGTGATATTCTGTTATCTCACATCAGAAAGAGAAATGGAGTTCCTGGGCTATAAAGGAAAAAGTTTGGACCCTTACATTCAACGAGGCATTTTCCCAAGTGGTAGAGACCCTAGCAGAAACTCCACAGTTATGCGTGCTTACGCTAGAGCAATGTAAGGATGGGTGACCCCATTGGGAAGAACAAAACCGCGAGGGGTTTGCCCAAAGTGGACAATATCGTTTCCATGTGAAGGGTCGGGGTGTTACATCAGTCGAGTGACTTGAGTGGATGGGTCCCATGACTGACTAAGACCTTTCTTTAACCATCAAGCCACATGTTTCCTAACGTCCCGTGCAGGATTGTACTACCATTGGCTTCATTGTCTCTGGGAAATTTTTGATTCTCTGAGGAATCTATGCTGATACAGTCTGTGCCATATGTCTTCGGGCTTTGTTCAGTGTGTTGAGCCATATAGTCTGTACTTTGTCATCATAATTAGGTAGTTAGAGTTACAAAGCCTGTGCTGTCTTCATGGTCAGTGCCGTGGTAATATTGTTAAGTTGTCAGAGCTACTGCCATAGTCTGTGTTGTGCTTCATTGTCTGCGTTGTGGTATATCTTCAGTCGTAGTCAGGGCTACGCTTCATAGTCTCTGCTATAGAATGTCTTTGTTCGTAATTAGAGCTACACTTCATAGTCTGTACTATGGAATAATATGATAATTGATGTAACGAATAAGCTATTAAGGATCTCAGTAATTCAGCCTGTCAATGTACCATGAATAACTCGAATGTGCGCATAATCTCTAATCTTATAGGGATAGTGGTGATCCGAGTGACCACACCGCATTTCCTTCAAATCACTCTATTACTTTTAAGTGACTCGAGCAAAAGGGATTCCTCGAGCCACCCATCTTTGCTTGGGCGCGAAGAGATACTGTCAACTGAATCTCTATTCTGTGTTGTCTGTAGCAATTGTACAATCTTTCAAAGTTTCTCAAATCTCATTATGAAGAGCTTACCTGAATGGCTCCCAACATGTCACTTGAGTAACTCTAAGTGTTTCATTCGAGTAACTCCAACTGGGTTATTTAGGGCATAAACATTAATTTATCGCTGAGCAGAGCATCTATCTGATAGCTTATGTACCATTCGAGTAACTACCACCAAGTTTACACCATCTCAGCCGAATGTGAAGCCTTATCGCTCAGATACGTGTTTATTTATTTCATTCTCATATCCAAGCCACTCATTATTGGCCATGTAGTTGGGCCTATATCTCAACTATAATTTTTTACCCACCTAAATTCTGCCCCTACACGCGCGTGAGTTGCACATACTTGCTGAGGCGCGTGTTACGTACACTCCCTCCAAGCGTGTGTCGCGCGTGACATGCATGGCCTTACTCATGCGCATGCACGCCGGCTACTCTCTACCGTTTGAGTCGCCTCGTCTTCCTCAGCGCTAGTTCCATTATTCCCAGAATTTGAAACGTTTAAGCCTATCCTTTTTTAAACCCGTGATCCCCTTATTTTACCCAGGATTTCTTCTCTAACACTTAAATTCCTCTCTTCTCATTCGTAATTCTCCTGTCTCTTCCTTTTTTACTCATTTTTACATGGCGTCTCGTCGTACCCGCTCGTTCGGGGATGCTAACCTGGGCGACCGAGGTGGCTTTTTGGAGACCAGAGCTGCTATTCCCTCCTTTAAGTGGCAAGTAGCCCCCTTGTTTGAGGGCAAGAAAGATTCATTTTGGAAGGAGGAGGATTGGTATGTACCTGAAGCTGCCCTTGTTGAACATCATCTCCTACTTTTTTTGGATTCCGAACATGAAGATGCTGAAATGGTAACCCCATACTCTGTTTCTCGTTTCCTTATTGAGAGAGGTGATTTCCCCTTTTCTTTTCTTCAATTTAAGACACCTTCGAGCCCTACCATTGGTTGGCCCGAATGGGTTGATGAAGTTCTCCGGATCGCTAACCTTTGTGAGCTCTTCGATCGCACCGAACTCCGCAATCCCTGTACTATATCGCAGCATTTAAATTTACGTCGCAACAACTCCTTCCTCGAGTGCTTAGTTTGCCATTGGAGCAGTGACACCTATACGTTTGCCACTCTTTTAGGTGAATGGTCCCCGACACTTGCAGATGTTTACATTCTCCTCCATCTCCTAGTCAGGGGAGAAGCTCTGTTTGATCTGGAGCAACTGTCCCTAGAGGACTAGGTGATTGTAGCTGGTTTAAAGTCCAGCCTGACCCGCACAGCTACTTATGAATCCATGTTTGATGACAACGGGAAACTTTGTGCTTCTCGCCGAGCCATGAACAAAGTCTACATATGCTGCATGGATTCGATAGTTTTTTAAGGACCTTCAACCTAAGAAAGTAACTACCGATCGTTTTGAGTTTTCAGATGATGGATACCAGAGGGAGTTATATTTCCCCGCATTTCTCTCATACTTCCTCTCTTGCCCCCTCACTTCTTGGGGTATCTTTACCATTGTCTTGATTCAATCAAGCTAGAGATGGCCTGCTCGGTGGGCTGTTATGACGTGGTCACCTTTATCCAATCCTGCTTCATGCACGCCGTGGCATATGAGCACTTCCCGGAGTTTGCTCCCCGCCATCGCTCACTGGTGGCAACTAAAGAATCCGCGTAACGAATATTGATGGTTGAGTCATTGTGGAGACAGTGGACAACAATGACCCCATTATTCTCCGATGGGATAGCACCTTCACTACCAAGGAATTAGTTCCTGTGATGAGTGACTTTGCTCAATTCGTCGATCAACATTATGCTTCTCACCGTCACGGTGTCATCTACCCGACATGGTACTTCGACACTCCACAACTAGTTCATTTGGGGGGTTTTGTCCCTGTTTCCAACGTTCATCTGACGGTGCTTTCCATGCTTCTTTCGAGTTTTCTCCCCACTTGTACAGAAGATAGGTTATCATCTACACATTACCGTCCAGACCGAGTAACACTACAGTTTGGGTTTGATTAGAGTGCTCCTTCAAACATACTTCTTCCATAGAATTATGATGAAAGTTTCCATAGTTCCATCAGGTGTTCGTTCATCGCCCTCTTCTAGATGTTGTCCATCGAACTCCTCTCTATGGGTCGAGTGGGGCGAGTAAACTTCCAATTCGCACTATACTAGCGTCGTAATCTAGACTCATTCGCCAATTTCACTACGACGTGAGCCATAGCAGCTGTTGCTCGACCTATTCAGAGGTTATCTTCGTCTTGCCACTTACCGAGTAAGAGGGGTAATCGAGGCTCAAAGAGTCGCTATGCGATCCTCGCCAAAGAAGGTATAAGTCAATCCTCTCGGCCTACGATGATTAGTGCGTCCTTGGTTCAAGTCGTTGAACGAAGGGTAAGACGCTCGATGTTCTACGTTGTCAAGAAGGCCGTAGTAGAGCCACGCATACCCGAGTCGCAGGTTGGACCCTCTAGGCCCCCTCATTTCAAACGTCTGCTCTGCGTAAGTTCTCTTCTTTTCTCTTTTTTTTTCTTTTATTTGCTTTCTTCCCTTATCATGCCTTTACTTATTCTTTTTTTTCTATGGCTATGTTCCTTCAGTGATTATCCATCCTCAGGCTCCCGCTCCTGAGCCTTTTGTCCCAGTTCCCGTGATTTTAGAACAAGATGCTTCAGATGATGACATCCCCATAGGCCAATAGCTAGTTACCCGTTGTCGTCGAGTTCTACTGAATTCTGGGGCCGAGTCATAGTCATCCTCGGCGCCTCCCTCTCGTGAAGTATCTCCCAAGCGACTTCCACTGATAGTGCCAGAGGCTCCACCTCTGCATGAGTCTAGTTTTTACACCTCTATCGACGAGGCGATCACCACCCTAGCTCCTCAACTTGGTTGAAATGGTGAGGTCAGGTGGGCTGCCCAAATGTCCCCGCTTAGTTATGTGGATTCCTTGATAAACTTTCAGTTATCCGGAAAAGACGAGTCACGCGCAGATGTTGAGCTACTGGTGCAGGCTGGTACTGGGGAGGCTAGTTTTGAGCCCAAGGAGGAAAGAGCCGATATCGTTGACTCAAGGGGGCTTGCTATGGCAATGGATGATGCGTAGCTGCCTAACTTAGAGCCAGAAGTTGATATCCCCGCTTCGGATGGAGTTCCTAATGAATTCCTTGGTCACGTAGTATCTTCGGAGGACGCGTCTACACTGGAAGTGGTCCAAGCTCGTCACCTAGAAATGTTCGTCAACGTTCGATTGCATGGCCCCATCATGCCTGGCTTTATTCTTCGCGCGGTGAGCTCTTTAGTCAGGTAACTTTCAGACTTTGCGATTCATGAGTTTGACCTGCTTGTAGTGGACACTGCATTGGCTGGCATTGACGATTTGGAGGAGGTGAGGCCGAATTTTCATGGCTTCGGACTAGGTTGACCGCTGCCATGCTTTACTGGTGCATAAAGAGGCACTCGCTTGTGTACGCAAGGACGAGTACTTGCTGAGTCAGTCATCCCAATGCGTTACAAAATTGGAGACGGCTCTTGGAGAGGCCGCGTTGTAACATAGCTGCATCCAACAAAAGCGGGAGGCGGATTCAACGAAGGTGACTTTTCAAGATTCGCAGCTTCCCATTGACGTTAACATTAGTGATAATCTTTTGAAGGGTCTGCTATAGCCATTTTTTAT